>JALRMF010000278.1:0-67805 GCA_026120015.1 Dendrostoma leiphaemia | reverse complement strand
CAATAAATATTATATTAAATCTTATTAAGGCCAATATAGTTAAAATAAAATTAGAGTGCATAATCTAAGAAAATATATAATTATATAGCATAGTATTCCCACTTATTAATTCTAAGCTATTTGCATACAAAGATAAAAATCTTTGCTTTATTATATAAAAAATTATATAGCTTTTTAATATAATTTAAATCTTTTTACTATATTTTTGCAAAAGCTTAAACTTAGCTTAGTAAACATATATTGTTTTATATACGCCTTAAGAGTAGCAACTTAAAAGGATTATATCCCAAATCTATAGGGAAAACTAGAGGAATTTATACAAAAAAGCTATGGTTTTTATAAACAAACTATTGTCTTAATAAAACTATGCTATTCTCTTTATTATATAAACAAAGTCTTTGGTTTTAATTCTTAGAAATTATGCAATCCTTTTAACAAAGCATTGCACAAGCTATTCCTAACATTGCTATCTCTTTTATTTATTTATGTTCTTTATGCAAAGCTCTTTAATTATATAGGTCTCTTTAGTGCTTCTATTAGTCTTACCGCTGAATTTAAGGGTTATATATCTATTCCCCTTTTAAACCTAATAAATCTTTAGATTAATGGGAGGCTTATTATGCAGGCTATTAAGGAGCAGAGCTTATAGGTATTAATCGCACAAAAGTTTATTGTACAAAAGTCGTTAAAGCTCTAATATTTGTATAAGATTGTTAGGCAATAAAGTTATAACTAAGAGGATATATAAGCTAACTGTTTAGTATATTAGTCTATTCCTTAAAAAAAACGTATCTTTAAGACTAAAAGGTATTTTAAAGTGTATATTTAAAGATTTACATATCTTATTTAAACTAATAAGTTATTTAGCTTGCAAAATCTTCTTTATATAATTATACAACCTTATTTAAAGATAAGAGACCTTTATATTTAGAGATAAGTTAGCTAATATATATATTAATTTCCTTTAGATCTATTAGCTAGGTAATATTAGGGATTTTATCCTAATAGCTATATAAAGTGCCTATTTTCTATGCTGCTAAAGATATTAGGCTATTTTCTGCCATTTTTTTATATAAAAGAAAGTCTTTGTTATTATCTTTAAGTTATTCTTAGCATTCTTAAAATTATTAACACCCTTAAGATTATTATTTTTGCTTATCTCCAGGCTTATATATACTAGCAGCTATAGACAAATTATCTAAATTTAAAATACTTATTATTAAAGCGTAATAGCACGCCGCATATAATCTTTAATTTATATAAAGGTTTTAAATAATCTTTTAGCCTTTGCCTTTTTGCGAAAAAAAATCTATATACGCTTTTTATTATATAGTTTGCTAATAACTTTTTTAACTTAATAAATATAAAAGATAAAATTAAGCATAATAATACTATTGCGCACTATTATACGCTTAAAAGCAACTATTATTTTATTACTTTTACTAATCTATGCTTGCTAGCTGTAAATACTAATTAGTGTTAAATAAGCTTCTTTATATATATATATATTAAGTATAAATAAATAATATAATAGGGTAGAGACAAAATTATATTTAGCTCTACCTTATACAAAGAAAAGAAGACAAAGTCTCCTGCTTTATACGAAGGATTTATATATGCGTTTCAGGCATACGTAATACGCGTGCCTAGTCCTAGTCTGCTAAACCACCTTAGTGGTCAGCATTGGCATCTCCACCAGCCCTTATACAAAGCCGCAATGCTATTTATTCCAACACTTATATTTAATAAAAAGTAAATTATAACGCTGCTTAAGTTGCACTAGCATAATATTGCTCTTAAGCATTTTATAGCATAGCATATAATTTAAACCTAGCACTTAAACTTTAAATTTTTGCAAGCAAGCTTTAAAAATAATATTAACGTAAAATCCTTTAACTACTTTAACATTTATAAGCATAAAATGCTTTGTCTTTAGTCCTCTAGCTTTATTTAATATATTTTAAAGCTTTTAAGTCTCTTTTCTTAGCACTAAAAACAAAATTATTCCAGCCTTTACCCATTTTAATTACTCTAACCTTTAATAGCTTTTAAAATTAAATAAATCTATGCTATTAACTAGGTAAAAAGCCTTATAATTATTAATTAAAATATTTGCTAAAAGCTGGTAAAGAGCAGCTTAAGTAATTATATAAATTCCAAAAGCTTTAAAGGGCTTAACTACCTTAAAAAAAACTATTAAGCAAACTTAGAAAGGCTGGGGTTTTAAAAAATCTAAAAGACTAAGCCTTTTTTGCTAGTACTTTATTATACTAACTATGCTTAAACAATTTCTTCTAAAGCTTTAAAAACTTTTTATCTTTTAATCTTTTATAAATAACTTTACACTAAGCAAGGTTTAAAAGGGTAAAAGATATCCCTGCTTTTTTATTATCTTTTAATACTTTAGTTATAGCATATTTAAGCTTTATATAACGTTAAGCTAGCTATTTATAAGATTTATTGCAAAAGCAACTATACTAAGCATTAGAGATTGCTTATAAAGCTAAGTATTATTAAAGATTAAGCGTAAAAAAGATTGCTAGCCTTTTTTTAAAGTTATTAAACTTTGCAGCAAAGGCAGCAAACTAAGTATTAAGCTAGTTTAGCGTAAAAGTAGGCCTTTTTAGCTTTTAATTTTATATAAACTTGCTTAAAGCTTTAAAAGCTTAATTAAAGGCTATATATATATTAACCGCCTTAAAAAAATCCCTAACTGCTAAAGGGCTAATAACATTTGCTATATTATATTTCTAAGCTTAAAGATAGGCTTATTGCCAATTATAATATTATTAAATAAGATTTTACTGCTTTAATTATATTAATATAAGTAATTAACAATATTCTTTAGCTGTATATAATATTATTACCTTTTTTATAAATGCTAAATAAAGCTTTAAAGCTTTAAAAAGGCTTTAAAGTCCTGCTTCCTTATCTATAGAAACAAGCTAGATCTACGCAGCTTTAAGCAGCTAAAAGTCAACTATAATTATAACCTAGTTTAAAATAATTATATATTTAGCATTTTATACTTTTACTTATATAATAGCAGCAATTATACTCTTAAGCTTTTTTTTATAATTATTATAAACTTTGCTAAGGTTAAATAGTATAAAAGCTATTAATAACGCTTTGCGCTTATTTTTTAAAAGCTTTTTATAAACTGCAAAAGCATTTTAATACTTTGCTTTAAGCATTATATTATATTAGTTAAAGTACTCTTTTGCTATAAAAAGCTTAGAAGTAAAGCTAATTATATTATTTAAAAAGTTAAAGTTAACTTAGTGCTAAATATTATAGTTTTTGCAATAAAAACAAAGCTGTAAAAACTACTTAAGATAAGTATTTCTTTTAATAAGCAGAGCTAGGCTCTTTAAGATATTGTTGAAAAAGTTAAAAGCTATTGCAAAAGCTAGAAAATAAATAGAAAATAACTAGGAAAAAATGCGCTTGCTCTATTACAAAGAGGGGAAAAGAAGGCTTATAACTATGGCGAGCAAGGCAAGGCATTGGTTATAAAAAATGGTATATTGTGTAAGTTTATTATATGAAAAAGACAAAGGAAAAACGAGCTCTTAAATAGTAGGGAGCTTTAGAATAGTGGGGCCCATAGAGACCCCTGCTTGCAACAGAATGCTGTCAGGCAGAGGGGTGAGTGTCACCGAAGGAAGACCTAGTCTGTGAGAATGCCAAAAACGGTCCCATAGCGATTCAACGGGGCTAGCCTTGTCTATACTCGTGGAGTGTGGGACTTGGGCACTGTCTATGAGGCAGAGGAGCACAGTCGATTGTTCTGATCAGGACTGGAGTTGCATGACCGCTGTCCAAAGACTTCATCATGCCACAAGTCGTCTGAGCTCCCACCCTCGGGGATCATCTCAAGGCCAGTTCCCGTACCGACCAGGTCAACGGTGCTGTTACCTCTGCTGCCAAGGCCAGAGCTTCCTTCTTCATCATCGTAATAGGAACCGAGATAGCTAATTTCGTTGCCATAATACATTTCTGTGCCGTCGACTTCGACACCCTGGTAGACTAATATCACTCCCTCGGGGTTTTTCCAGAAGCTTGACGAGAGTTCTGAATCAAATCCACCCCAACTCTCTTTCCCAGCGGCTTGCTGCAGCTGGTTTGAGCTCGAAATGGCGGGATCATAAGGGTCTGGACTGCACGGCCCTTGGCAGGTTGATGGCTCTGTTTGCACAGCCGCCGGAGGGACATTTTCTGCGTCTTCGAGTCCATAGATGCCCACATCAAACTCGATCTCCTTCCGAGCTTGAAGTCCGGGTGATCGTGTTGGCGGTGAGGTGTCACTGGCATACGGGTCGGGATTTGAGGGTCGGACAAGTGGGCTGGAGAAATGAAAAGGTGATAGGCGTCCAGGCGTTCTACCGGTCGCGTCTGGCTCCTCTTCGAAATTGTCCAAAAGTTCGTAAGTAGAGGTCTTTGGGTACAGTTTGTATCGTCGCCCTACGTCGTCCTTCACAGAAATGGCCGGGCTTACAGCCTGCGTGGTTTGTTCTTGTGGCTCATCTTGGAGACCCGGGGCCGGCAGAAAGTTTACGACGGTGTCCGGACTGCCATGGGCATCTATTGCTGCGTTTTCTCGCGGATCGCGGCCGCAGTGGCAACAGACCAGTGGAACTGTCCCTCTCTGGCGCTTAGGTGTCGCGTGTGACGGCGATGTGTCCGGCTCGCTGACCTCTTCAATGCTCGGCGCCACGACCGGGACGGCAAGCATCTTGCTGTGAGCACGCAGCCCCTTTTCCGATTCCACCGAGGACATGGGCGTCACACTCTTCGCACTTGCTGAGGTGGCCCGCGACAGCATGCCGGACGCGGACCGGCTCCTCAGGCGGCGCAGCTCCTCGTCATCGGAGGACTTGGACAGTGTACTGACACGGCTGTGAGGTCCAGATGCTATCCAGTCTTGCTCTCTCGGCGGCGTGTGGACGGGAGTGGAGGCCTGGAGTCGTGCTTGCGGCGAAGGCGTCCTTCGGTCGGGGCCTGAGTCTGGCTTCGACGGCAGGTCACGCTGCAGGTAGGCAAGGATGTCCAGATAACTCTCAAAGTCCTGAACGCAGACACCAGCTTCGATCGCTTCGACGTCGCCGCATTCGTCGGGGAGCTCTGGGAGGGGTTTATCCAAGCTGAGCGCTGTCAGGGGTGTAGACGAGCGTTTGTGAAGTGGCGGAGCGGTGTCGTCAACAACTTCGCGACCTGGTGCTGCCGCGGCTTCTTTGAGGTTTCTGGGGAGGTGTTAGGCCAAAGGATAGGATAGAAAGAAGAGAAGAGACAGAATATCAACTTGCCGTGCTGGAGGGTCCTTGAAGATATCTTGAGCCCGCACCATCTGCCTTTCCCGCCTTGTGACCCTCACACTGTAATTCTTCTTCAGGGATGATTTGACAGAATCGTATTTGTTTGAGAACACAGCCCCCAGTGTATGATGATTTCTTTCGGCGACCTTCTGCGGCCTGGTCGGCTTCAATTTCCTCAGTCTATCCGTGCATCCATCCAGCCGACCAAGGAGGCCTTGCGGCATGGATTGAAAATTGCCCAGCGCCATTTCCCGGCCTAAAATACACGACGTGTCGTCAAATTCTTGAAAGGTGTGGGTATCAGAAGTGAAGGAGACAGAAAATGAGACCCCGAATAGTATGAAACCGCACACGGAGTCGGATTTTAAAACCAAGACCGGTGATTGCCAGACTCAGGTATTTTGCTGAGGCCAGCCTCTTCATGAACCAAAAAAACCAGAGACTTAGGACCGACGTAAACAATAAGCCCGATCGAGGATGGTTCTTTTATTGGGCTATACTCGCATTGCTGGTTGCTCATGAATCAGGAGAGTTCTGGAGCTGTCGCGCAGCCGACGTTTCCAGCCTCCGGGCCGACCAGAGCGGCCAGTTCGTGCCACGAGTGTAGACGATGATCTGAACCACAAGAAGAATTTTGGAGAGGGACATTTGCTTCGTCTATACCTAGGTATGGTTGGAACATCCGGGCGACCCGCACATAGTGGTTTGAACGGTACATCCGGCGAGAGATGGAATGCAACGGTAGCAGTTACACATCCGTTCAAGATTTCGAATCCCTCGTACATCCAGGGCGACAATCCATACTTGACATCCTTTTCAATGGTCGGAAGGCTGGTAGGCAAATTTAATCAATCAAATCAAGCTTCTGGCCGCGTGATGCCTGACGGCGGGGATAGACTTGGGCCCAAATGCTATACGAAACTCCTGGACAGGACCCGTGCCCCGTCCGCACGGCGCTTCGCGCGCGGAGCTGAGATCGATAAACTTTTGGAGCTTGGGACGGGTGTGCACGAGCGCCAATACTCTAGTACACTGCCTTGGTCGCGAACTGACTTCCGCTCCAGCATGTATGACGGCGATTGGGTGTATCCCGATTGCATCTCCTTTCGTGCCGCGTCCTGTTCCTCCGAGCGGTGCCCAATGTGTTTTGTTTTGTTTCATGTAGGTGCACGTCCTGCTTGGATGAACCCCGGACCTGTCAACATATCAAACCCCAAACCCCACCGGCGACGCGTCCGGCTCAGCCGTTGAGGTCGGTTGGGCTCGTCACACGCGCCAGCCTCCGCCTCTTTGATTGCGCAGATAAACTTCCAACGAGGCGCCAATACATCACCCGCGTGCTGGGTTTTCTATACTCCCAGCCTTGCCAATACTTTGGAGCGGACGTGCGGACGTGACCTTGATATCTGGGTGTAGGCACCGCAGCCTCTGGTCGGCGCTGTCTAGACTGATATCGACGCCGAGAGCCTGGCCTGCCCAGCCGGGCAAACGCATGACAAGAAGGAGCGCGAGACGCAGGACGCCCTTGAAACTCGTTCAGCTCGGTTCCTGACATCTATTGGCAGCCAACATGAGAGGGGGCATAAGCTTACCACGAAGACCAGAAATGATACGGTCTCGGCATTTATAGTCAGTGGTGTTTCTATCGGCCGGGCATCGAAGCCAAGTATCGAGACCGCCCTGGCCAGCATTCCCGTCATGAAAATCCCCCAAGACAGGACCTGGACCTCGGATATCACCCTTCTCGTCCACATCGTCGAAGTAGGCGCCAAGTCTGAATCTGGACAATTGAAGCGAAGAGGTTGATGCCTGCGTAGTCACGAGAGCCTGATGAGTATTGCAACGCGGGCGCCCAACGCGGTAGCCCAACGCACCAAGTGATGACAGGCTACATCGTATTATGTTGAAGCTCGAAAACTATTGTTTTCTTTCATTTTACATACCTACTTGGGTACTCTAAGCCTTTTCCGGTGTAGACGTGCAGTCCCAGGTCGGGTTCAAGAAAAGCACAAAGGAGGCTACCACAGCACGCCCTTGAGGACGGGAGCCACCGAGCCTCAGCCTGGGTCCCATGTCAAATGCACCTCCGGCGGGACAGTCGCAGTACAAAGAAGAGAAGACCTTGAACGATGCCTCAAAACTTTGTATTGTAACCTGGTCTCGGTCCGAAAGCTTTCCCCAAAGAAGGCAAGCAATCCGAGCTTCGCAAGGTGACAAGAACTGGGCACCCACATTTCGACATGCCTCCAGTCCTGAATACAATTGGATTGGCACGTGGCAGACAGACTGCCATCGGCCGGGCCTGTCGTAGATGAAACGATGGCGGCGCCTGTTCACACGCGAGCCATTGCACAATCCGAACGTGAAGCTTCAGCGCATGTCAATTCTGAGCACATATGCACAAAGTCGGTCGGAGAAACAAGCGGCAAAAAGAGTTCAAGGTGACGGGGCTGCAATGAGACATGATTCGGAAGCGGATGCAGTACCGCTCCCACCCCCCACTTCCCGCGTCCCCGGGCGTGATGTGCCAGCACTCTTTAGGTCTGAGTGTGTATCCATAGTCAACCATGAGATCAGCTGAGGTGCATGCTGATCATAAACGTGACGTCGCCGCTCAGCCAGGACCTGCAGCAAGCCGGGGACCAGGCGAGCCGTTGAAGCCAGGACGAGTAATGTGACAGACCATTGATATTGCGTGGTCCAAGACAGCCGCACCAGGGGTTGGCATGCGCAAACGTTACACACAACCGACAGCACGCGCCCGAGACATCAGACCATGAGGTCCCAGCCAGACTGGTACCCCCTCTGCCCCTTATATCGACGACGTCTCGTCCAACATTTCCTGCTTTAGCGAGGCCAAGCGACGATAACACCTGCCTTGGCGAGATCACCGGCCCCAGCGCCTGACAATCTCCTCGCGTTTGATGTTTCGGCCACCCGTCAGCGTCGCGGCCTCCCTCTCGACACCCGCCAGCCGACCGGCGACGTTGTGCACTTCCTGCGCTAGCACGCCGATGGATGCCTCGATGCCCGGGTCGACGAGGTGCACCTCGGCGAAGGGGCTTTCGGCAAGAACCGAGTCGCGAATAAGCTGAAGCGCCGTGCGTCCGTCGGAGAGGCGGGCGGACGCCGAGCTCTCCAATGTGTGTTGGACGTTACGGCCGACGTCGGCTGATTTGCGGGTTCGGTCGGCGAGGGCTGTTGAGAGGTAGCTGGTCTGCGCTGGGGCGGGGTTGCTTGACCGGTCATCTGATGGTGGGAGGAAAAGGGCGAGCTCGCCTAGCAGATGGTCTGCGGGCGAGTCATAGATGGAGCCGCCGGATGAACGTCTCTTGACCTTGGTGTTTGCTGCCGCGCTGCGGGATGGTGCTGGGGTCATCGTGGTGTCTATGTGGAGGGACTTGCTTCTACGGACTGGCGAGACAAGAGAGTTGGCTGTATCACGCCGCTTGGGGGGAGAGGTCACGGCTGTCGACAGCTCGGTCCGTACAGCTGCGACGAGGCTGTTAGTTGTACTCTCATGAGCCTTCGATTCAGAGACGCGATTGTATACGCGGTCTATGCGGTCAAGGAGGTAGTCAAGGCAGTCAAGGATCTAGAGCATGTCAGTTGACGGTTCACCAGGCTTTCCACTAGGTAGCTGGGGTGCTACTGACGTATTCCAATGCCTGAGCAGAGCGGGCGACAGTGTTCCCATTCTTGGCATGGAGGGATCGAAGAGAAGGCTCCAGCCACTGCTGCTCAACGGACATCTGCGCCACCGGTAGGATCTCCGAGTACAGTTCTTCTAGTTCTTCCTGCTGTGCTGTGGCATCTTCTTTCGGAACGTGCTCTTTCGCTTCAGACACTTTAGCCGTTACCAAGCTTTCTAAGAAGACTCGATCCAATCTGGTGCGGATGGATTCCACCGTATACTTGATGAGCCTTGCACAGATGTCGCGAAGCTTGCTGATGCTCTCGGTCTCCTCGGGGTCTTCTGTATCAAGTTCCCATCCGAGTTTCTGAAGGCTAGACAGCAGTAGATCATCCGACTGTATCAATTCCTCGACAACCCTGGCCGTTTCTTCGTTGCATGCTTTGCTGTGCTGCTCAAGTTCGGCGACACGATAGTCTAGACCTTGACAGAGGAGCTCGACCGCAGTGTTGAGTGCCTTGCGATCGGACTCCCACTTGTGCAAACGCTTGACTTCAAGGTTGGACCGAGTATTGCCAATCTTGCCATTGCTCGAGATCAAGCGCGACAACGCGTCTTGCTGAAGCCGAAGAGCCTCTGTGTGCTTGTTGATGGCTTCGGTGGAGCGGGTCAGCTCCTCAATGGCATCCTTGATCTCGTGGTCACTCAAGCTCTGGACGGTGGACAAGTCTGCCGATGCTGCCAGGTCGTCTGCCTTCCCATTCCTCCTGCACAAGTTGTACCTGGGAAATGATTAGCACTGCAGCGCAGCCAGCTGACTAGCCGAGTGACATACGAACTCAGCTCGTTCGTGCTAAGCAGCGTGTCCTCTCTGACGTGCGACTTGATCCACTCCGACAGGATCCTTCCTTGTTCCTCATCCTCCAACACAGACAATAGTGCCGCCGCGTCTACGGGCACATCGTACTTTTTCAAAACAGCAAGCAACTCTTCGTGGTCCAGACCAAGTTCTGTCCCCATAGTGCGGCTCTGTTGAATGGAAGAGGGCTGGACTGTTCAGGTGTCAACCAAGGTTGAATCCCGGAATCTGTCCGACTGGCTTCTCACGTTCCTAAGTTGATATCCGATGATCCTCGGCAGGTCGATCGTTTGAAAAATTCGGCCTCGTCAGGAAGGGGCGATAGATGGAGAATTCACGAGTCTCCTCGCGGGTCGTTCAGCGACGCGTGACAAGGCGTTCCAGGGAGCATGTGTCGAGGCACAGAACGCGGAACACAAACACACGACGTCGTACTTAAAAAAGCTGCAGGGATTAATCAGCCAGTGTCGACGGCCAATCGGGGCTGCCCTGGGCCCCTCCCTGGTTTGCTCTGTAGCGTCTCCACTTGGCGGGACCGTCCGCTGGACAACGTTAGAACACTCGGCGATCCCACTGGTGAATCGTTGGCTGATGCTTTTTGCGTCCTATGAACGCATGTCTTTCAACTTCAGGCTTCAGCCTTGCCCACGCCGGCTCTTCCCTCCTGTCTTATTTTTCGCGCAATGCTTCCAATCTTGGGCCCTTCTTCGCATGAGGTCGATCAAGGATTGCCTTTGACGATGAGTCAAGTTTTGCTTCCATTCTGTGCCTTTATCCTCACAGGTGGCTGCCAGCATGACCAGTCTTTGGGCTACTTAGGGTCAACATTTGGTGTCGAGAACTCAATCGAGTCGGTTTTGACCTCGAGCAAGTTAATAAATGTCGCCTCTTGATCCTTCTTATCTCTGACTTGTGCGGTGACGAGCAACGCCCATGACGCTTGTGAGCGTCGGTGCTGGCCTTGGAAGGCCTCGTTGCTCGCCATTTGCACACGTTATTGTCACCCGCCACCCGTCCAACGCGTCAACTACTGGCTGATACGAGTTCCATGTCCTAGTGCCGATCCGTGCCATCTTATACCCACCTTCATTGAGGGCGGCTGCAGAACCGTGGGCCTGGCGCTCTGGCTTCGCTATCTTTTATGCGCGCTCCACGAGCCTCCAGACCTTCAAGTCCCCTTAATCGCCCCCTCGACACCTCCCTACCTTGGACGATCAATCGCCACCAAACGACATCCCGCCAGACTTTGGATTGCCGTCCTCCGTTGAACCGCTTGGCAGACTAAGATTTCAGCCTCGTGGGTAACGATTCACTTGATCGCCGACCTCGTGTTCCTCATCCGGCGTCCACTGACCGTAGACCGCCAGATGAGTGGAGTTCGATGGGATGTCATCACCAAGGGCCATGGCCGGATGTAAGCACGACCGAAGGCCATGTCCATGGCTGCTGAAGAGCCCCATAGCACGTCATCAGGAGGCCCATGCAGGGGAAGAAGGATATCTCAACTGACAAGACAGTGGGATTGGATGAAAATGAAAATTGGAACGCCACATGAATGCTTCCATCAGGCTTCCATGGAAACGTGGACCAGCTACTCACATCCAACCACCTCGTCTCAGCGGCTTGCACACCGACAAGATAGCATCCGCCATGTCCCTGAAGCCCTCGACGCCCCAGAAGCACTGCTAGTGTCAATCCAGCTTCCCAAAAGCTTCTAGCATGGAAGGCCGCATGAACCCGACGACGCCACCTCGCTTGGGAAGGGATCAAAACGGACCGAGCAGCGCTGCTGTGCAAGTTGCACTGCATCGCTTCAAAATCGCGGAAGGCAGCTGGGGCAGCACCTTTGACAGATGGAAAATATCACGAGGCCGGTATCCCTGGGCAGATAGGCACTCATCTTATAGCGTCTACCGAAGCTAACGCTGTTGTGCAGGCGATGTCTCCAAGTCGCGACGGCCTCGGCGTCAGCGCGACGGAGCATGGTTGCTCTCCGTTGCGTCTTCGGGGCGCACGCCGGAACGCTGGCCTGGAAAGGATCACACGAGTCTCAGCTCCCACGGAGTCTCCAGTGGCTTCTCCTTTGTATTTCCTCGACGCCAGCCTGAGACAGTACTCATGGATATGTGTACAACGAGGCGTTCTTCGACTTCTCCGACGTTAGTCTCACTGACTGTTGCGCGTTTACAACCCATTCAAGTGGAATGGGTTCCGCGGAAGTGGGTCAAGCAAAGTCCGCTCCCAAACTTGAGTCAAGAGTGCAAGATACCATTGGATCCTAAAGGATGCCAACTGACAAGCAAACACAATCTGGACGAGCAGCCGTTTGTGCGACGTTTGTCTTGCCCCAACCCAAAACATGCTTACCTGCCCCGTGCGAATTTGCACGTGGCCAATCACTCACTGGCTCACGTTCTCCAGCCTGAAGGGCAGAACATCGACCCAACTTGTCAGCTCTGGCCATCAACGCGACGCGAGCCAAGCGCACAGCCGCTGGTTCGGCGCGGGGAGCTGCAGCTCTCTTCCCACAAATGGACCTAGCACCCTCTGCAAAGCTCTGAAAGCTGCAGGAGTCTGCTGCATGGTGGATCTTCGAGTACCGGATTGTGGGAGCACTGCGACATGCGAGCCACCGTCTAAGAGCTCGACTTTGATTTTCGTTTGCACGACCTCACACCCCCCCCCCCCAACCTCTTCCCTCTTCCGTGGACCACTCTCGTGGCAATCATCAGCCTCCTTCTTCGTCTCTTACCCCCTCCCCGCCTGGAACTTGATCTTTTACAGTGGCGTTTTGGCACAACGCAGTTTTTATGCATCCATTGTCAAACCAGGTCAAACCGCCGTCGTCGATTACGATATGTGGCTTAGCCTGGAAGCAATGGTTCCTGGCTTGTTTGTTGTACTTGGCCTGTCAAGACTGAAGCCTCGCATGGTATGCATTCTTGACACTTATTTGCCGGAGACTCGGCAACTCGCCGCTCATCCTGCCTGCGTGGCTTGTCAACTGCCGCTGGACAGCTTTGTAACCATATCCTAGTTTCAGCCTCTGCCCTTCCGTCTAAGCTTGAGTCATCCCGTGAGTATCTGGGCTTGACAAACGGCATCCTACGGACGAACGGTGCCGGATCAGCGATCTCCTTCCTGTCTTGACTCTCGTCTGCAAGGTCAATATCCCTGCATCGAACGGGCTATTTGTCGATGCATGACGTCGGAGAGAAAGCCAGCCATCAGTGAAGCCTTTTTTTGGCGAGCTAATTGGGAGTACAAGCCCTCATGTCTGCCCCTGGACTAACCTCCGCAGAGTACAGGCAGCGAGCCGCCGTGCCGGTGTCGTTTGGGCAAGCATACCCAGTGTTTCTTCGCCGAGGTCTCGCTAGCTTGGAGGTCCTTTTTGAGCACGGCGCATACACACAGGACACGCAAAGCTACTCTCTCCCTATCGATCCTCATCTGCTTGATCTCTACAAGCTGAGATGCCTTTCGTAAACTGGGCCGAAACGGGAGCCAGCATCCTCACCGACTCTTTTGAGAACTTCCTTGTTCACAGAAGACTTACCTGTTCAAGGAAGGGACGCGGTCGTGATTTGCGGTGGCTGTTCCACCCCGGCCGCTCGGTGCAAACGTCCGTACGTCTTCCTATGTATCCTGAGACATTCGGGAACAGTGATGGGCACAGGAGACTGTCGGCAGAGAGTGGCGTCGTGTCGTGTCTTCATTGCTGGTCTCCATGTCGCTGGGCTACCTTCTTTGATGTCTCCTCGCATGTGCTTTACATCTCCCTGAACACAGAACCAGAAGCTTGAGCAACACGTCACAGGAGGCGGGCACGCATGCGCCCGCCTGCTATCCGCAGGTACCGAACTAGTCCAGACCGACAATCACGGTATCTCTCTCGGCTGAGCAAACAGACTTCAGAAGGCTCTTCGCTCGCGCACTAGTAAAAGACTCAAGGCTGACGACCCTAGCTAACCAGGCATGCGCGGGCGTCTCGGTCATCTTTGTTCGTCTCCCTCTTGCCAGCACGCCACTGGCTGCCCCGAATGGTGAGCACCAAATGAGGAGACAGGTGTGGACCGTGTCAAACGGCAACATCAGAGTCGATGACCGTGGTCAAGGCGTGCATGGCACTATGTTGGTCCAAACGGAAACCATGACAGGACGTCGTGTTCACTCCACGGTGCCTTTGTGCCATGGCATCACTGCATCCACACGAGCATTCGCCTACAGCAACAGGCATGGACTCATCTCCTGTGTTCGTACTCGATTCCACCATGTTCAAAGCCAGTGCTTCCTTTATATTGGCTTGTGTCTTCCTCTCCTGTTTCCTCGAGTTGTGACTATTTCTGCTGTCATGCCGTCCTCCCTATGATTCGATGCGATCGCTCTCTTCCATACTTTGTCTTATGTTGTACCTGGCATGATTGTCGGCAGTTCTTGAATGTCAACATATCAAGCGTTGCTTGGTTGCCTTGACACTTTGCGCCTGACTGACTAATCGCCCGTCTGCAAACGACTGCTCGCGCTTCCTACTTCTCATTGATTCTCTCGCTACCTGTTGGTCGCCCGCGCTGGCACATGGCAGATCGTCGGACGAGGACGGAAAGGCAAACGACAGACTCAGTGGGAGAGACGACTTCTAGGGCAAGAATACCACGGACACTTCAACCATGATCAATGAAAATGCGCCACCTGCCAGACGACGAGGGTGCTGGGATCGGATAGAGCGCTGGAACAATCCGTCCGACACCGCACGGCACTACTATCATGTCTTTCTCGCCATTGTGCTGTTTTTTATTGCACAATTGCTCACCTGCGCCTGGAGCCTGCCACTATGGGCATCAAAACTGGACTTTCCCGGCCAGATTGTCGCGATGAATTTCGTCTTTCTCGTCACGTGGGCAGTGCAAGTTACGTTCTTCAGGCCGGGCGAGGGACTGGAGAAGTTCTATCATCTTTACCTCAGGGCGCCTGTGGGTCTAAAAATTCCGTCAACTTGCTTTGTTTCACAGACAAGATTATACTGACCAGCCTAATAATGAACAGACTGAAGTGTTTAACAAACACATGTCCATCGGCTTCACGATACCCTTTCTGAACCTGATCAGCCAATCTTTCGCTGGCGGGCACCAAGTAGGTCTCCTGACCACCGCTTTTGGTACGTCTGCTCCCTATCTCGACGGGTCGCTACAACACTCAAAGATTGTTACATCTTTCTTCTGGACCCAAAGCTGATGTCACGTGGCATAACACAGTGGTGACGGGCGTACTGAACGCAATCTTTGTGTACGTGGTCGCGTACCACGTGCAACTCTGGATCACCACAGTCATTACGAAATACCGGCCGCGGACAGACGGAACGGCGCAACACAAGGATGGCTTGGACGTGGAGTCTGCACAACGCGGACACTGCGGGAACGTCAATACCACTCGATCGGGCCCTGTGCTCGGCCGAGCTGGTGCCGTGAACGGTGGATGTGTTGGCGACGGCCAAGCACACGAGAAGACATGTCTGGATCGGTTTCGGAAACAACTCAGCGACGTTTCGACGCTGTGTAGGCTGTCTGGGTACGCGAGCGACTCAAACGATCTGAGTATGCCCCATCTCGGGGACATTCGGGTAGAGGGCGGCGATCAACCGGCAGACGCACTGCGCACACTGGAGAGTGGGACAAGGCCAACAAGTCGGAAAGACTCTAACTCCTCTTCGCGTCGAGCCCTCTTGCTTTCATGGGCGTGGATCCAGCAGAACATCTTCCTGATTTCGTCATTCCTGCTTTTCCTCCTCATCGGCCTTCCGCTGTCTTGTCTTCGACACAATGACTTCTTCCTCGATCTCGGATACCTCTTTACTGTGTGGTTGACATTCACCTCGGCACAGACGCGAGTGAAGCGGCACATCGTCCATCAGCGCGTGCTCCAGCTAGAATGCCACCGTGACCACAACCGAAAGCGCGGCCTCACCGCCCTAGCAACCCTACTCAACCCTGTCCTTTGGACCTCACTCTTCCTCATCTGTTACAATCTCGCCAAGTCCCAGATCCGGCAAGAGTCCACGGCTGTAGTCGTCGCCGGGTTCAAGACGAACAACACCATCTCGGACCTGATCGCACATCACATCAACCGATCCAATTTGAACTCCGAGTCCACCCTCGCCTCCCCCCCAACACACCTCCCTCTGGGCGCGGGCGACATAGCTACCTCCATTTTGAACGCGGGCATCGTATCCTGGGGCCTCAAACTCTTCGAGTACCGACATCAGATAATTTCTCCTGGCGGGCTCACAGTCTTGCTCACCTCGTCTGCCGTTGCCATCTTCAACGTCGTCGCGTGGCCCCTACTCGCGCGCCAGATCGGCGTGCGGCCCGCGGGCTCGGATCTGAGCTTTGCCGCTCGGAGTGTGACGATCGCCCTGGGCGGCCCGGCCATGGCGAGCTTGGGCGGGGACGCAGGTGTCAATGCTGTCGGTGTCGTGGTCAACGGCATCGTCTTTCAGCTCGTAGCTGGGTGCTTCGTGAGTGGAGAGGGGTTCGAGGGCGCGATGGCACGATGGAAGAAGACGGGCCTCGGGTATTTGAAGGTCGTCTTGAAGAGAAGATCCTCTCCGCCTAGCGAGCCGCTACAAGACGCAACGAAAGGCTTGTTCCAAGGTCGCTCACCATCGCACCCCGTGGAGCCACCCGGAGCAGAGCGGAGTGTCCAGATCCCGCACTGTCACGTGCGGTACAGCTCGGACGCGACGCACGTCGACGAGCGCCTGGTGCCGAGCCCCCTGAGCTTCGCGACCGAGACAAACAACGCCGGCGAAGTCGGGGAGGGCCAAGGCCGTGACGACAACAATGACGGCGACGCGGCACACGAAGAAGGAGGCCAGACATGTGCGGCACGCCGAGCAGACGACGTGCAGACGGTAGCGGCCGGCGTCACCGTCGGGATCAACGCCGCGGCGATGGGGACGGCACACCTCTACGAGCAAAACAGCCATGCGGCGCCGTATTCAGCGCTGTCGATGACCACCTTTGGGGTGTTCACCGTGCTGTTCACCATCAGCAGCCCGATGACTCGGTGGCTTGTGAGCGTGGTCGGTGGATCGTGATGCACCTGTAAGCGCTAACTTGTCATCATGGGAGTTAAGCGGGGGACCGGAAAAGAAAGGGGGAAAAACACGAAAAAAACAAGAAAGGAGCTGGTCTCTGTACGATGATGATGCGATGCACGGTATGAGATAATGTGCCCATCACGAGCACGGCTGTGCAATGTCGACGAGGGAGGTAGATACCCTGCATACAGAATAGAGAAGTGGGCTTTGTGGGATATGGCGTTTTAGGACACGAGCGGCGTCTGTCACAATTAGTATGCACGGGGATGTTTTAGCATCTTGCACAGGAAGAAGTCATCAAACAGTATGAAGGACAAGAGAGTGTGTTCTATCAAGACTTTTCGTTGGACAAGACGATATCCTTCATTACTGGTACGCAGTCTCCTTCCTGGGGCAGCAGAAACTGTATTTGCCGCTTTGCCGTCTTCCCAGAACGAAGTAGGGGCCTCCTTGAGCTTTTGTTAGGCAGCGACGCATGTTTTCCATCTTAGAACATCAAACTTGTGTTTGGATGGTCGCACATTGGGAAGTGGGCTGGGAAGGGTCGCCTAGTACTCTCCCTGTGGTCCCTCGTCGGATTACAATACGGGCGCCGGAGGATCAACTCAGGGTTGGGAGACTCATGAGACAAGACTTTTGATTTCTACGATAGTTTGCCCTAAAGACCACGCAGGAAGAGGTCAATCAACCCATCCGTGTTGGCGGCCCTCGACGAGCACAAAATACCGTGTTCTCACCAACTGGGCTGAAGCTGGTTGAGGAAGAACGACAAAGCTTTCATCGCCTGCATAGTCATCCAGTCTCGCGTGCGCACGCCTGGATTTAATTATGGCAGATGTCCCCCTCGGTCATCAAATAACATCTCCTTCGAGAAGCACTAGCCCAGCTGCAGGCTCATGTCCTCCATGGTCGAAGACAAGTCTCATCAGCCCGCTATGATACGGGCACTACGGCCAGCCTTGTCAATGTCAACGGGCACCGATCCACCAGATGCACTGTCGGCCTCGAAGAGCGCGTCGGAAAGGACCGGTGGATTGTGGGGATTACGAGATTGACACGCGTGACCTTACTTCGAGCTCAACTTATCTTGTGGCCATGGAGCTGCAGACCCAGCTAGCTAGTCGCAAGGAGGGCTTGCTAGGCAAGGCGTTCACAGCACATGTGCAGTACGTAGCTTCGAGGAGACTTTTTCACGATGGCCATCTAGAGACCTTTTGCTGTGATTTTTCTTGATCAAGCTGCCTTCGGCCCGTCGGTTCGGGCTTGCTTTCCTAGATCAACCTTGACCCTCGAATGAGTGGTCCGTTTTCGGTAGACCAGCAAATTTTTTATTTTTTTTCATGTTCATGTTTTCCTTTACTCCAAACTATGTCACTTGTTAGTACCGAGGTCTTACTATGTAGACACACTGCTCGTGGACCTACCGCTCAATCAAATGCAGACCGCTCGCCGTATCTACAATGCCCGAGGTCTCGCCGGGCTTCAGCGCGAACGCAGCCTCCTCGAACGCCGCCTGCATGTCGCCTTTGCCGAAGTAACCCAGATCGCCGCGCTTCCTGGCGCTGCTGCAGTCAGACTCGGTGACGGCCAGGTCGCCCAGGCTGACCTCGCCGCTCTTGATGCGGCCCTGGTAGCCCTCGATGATCTTGCGCGCGTCGTCCTTGGAGCGGGTGATCTCGGCCTATGTTTCAAGTGCAAAACGTGTCAGTACGAGTGTCATCGTGAGCAGCTTTTGCAGGAACGTTCCGGCCCGCCCGGCGAGGTGGTCCGCTGTGTACTTTCAGCCTGGCAGATTGCCAGCAGCGAACCTCGGCGCTCCGAGCACCCCTCGTCTTCCTCCTCTTTCACGGCTTGCGTCTTCTTGAAATGCAAGATTTCCAGCCTTCCTTTTCCGGTTCTCCTTGCATAATGTACAGCCCATCGACACGTACCTCCTTCCAGCTCGATGGCCGTCGAGACTCGGTGTGCTTGACCAGCAGGTGTGCGGCGCGGATCTTGCCCTCGCCACCGCCGGCGCCGCCCCCAGAACCGGGGCTGTGGTGCTTGGCCATGTAGACCTTGAGCTTCTCGGTATCGGTGCCCGCCGGGGGTTCCCAGCGGCTGTTCTTCTCGGCGGAGTTGAAGTAGTAGGGCAGGTTCTTGGAGTTGCTGTGGCGCACTTCCCAGTTGGGAGGCAGGCCGGTTTCCTGTTGATGGGGTCGGAGATGTTAGCTGGCTGAGTACGTCTACAGCCTGCACCATGAGGGCATTGGTGTTGGGCACGTGTTCCAGCGACGACGATGCCGGGCTGAAGCTATTCCGACCACCAAGTAAACAAGCGGGGCACACGGGTGGACTTGCCTGAGTATCAGCCATGTTGTGGGTGGATTACTGCAACCTTGTTGATCGATATGTGCCAAAGATAGTCAGGTTCTCAGAAATGGCAATTCGCAAGTCAAGAGGAATCAGGTCGCTCGGGTGCGAAGGGTCGACGTTGAAATCTGGGGCGAGGAACGATGGATGAGTGATCAGATTAACGTGGGATGCTGTCCCGGGTTGACCAAGTGACGTGCTGGCAGGGCAGGGCAGGGCAGGGCAGGGCAGGGCAGGGCAGGGCAGGGCAGAGCAGGGCAGGGCAGAGCAGGGCAGAGCAGGGAGCTGGGAGCTGGAGGTGGGCCTCTCTGCCGTCACTTTACCACCTTCAGGCTTCACCTGAACATCCGAACCTCACTGATTGGGGAGAAATACTGGGGCTGAAGCGGGGGAATCCTGGCGATTAGGGCTCATCTGGGGGCCAGCCAGATTGCCAGGACTGCCAGGCAATCCAGACAGCCTCCAACACAAGGTTGGCTTTTGCGATCCCGGGACAAGACGAAAGAAGAGAAACATCCTACCCAAATGTCTGATTGCCGTGGATGACTGCAGTAGTGCCAGTCTCAGACGACCGACACAACCTAAAAGCATCCAATCCCTTTTCCTTGGCCCCAAGACCACGGAGGCTGCACAGAGGCTGCAAGTCTGGTGTGGGAGCCACTCTGCCTGACGGGCAGCCGGCTGAGGAGCCGAACGTCACGAGGAGCATCCCCCCATCCCCCCATCCCCCATTCTTCTTTTGGACGAGGGACGCAGGGTTTCAGAGTTGCGCAGAGTTCGACAAGATGGGGGCCAGTGTTGCCCTCGTGACCCGCTTCCCCGCCGCGAAGCAGACCGGAGAGGGTGAGAGGGTGTCACGGCGTGACCATAGGTCCCGATCTGTGCAATGGGATCAGAATGTCTTCAGGCTGTCCAGGCACAATGCACCCCAGGGCCGTCTAGGCTGGAGCACTGGATGCGGAAGCGGAAGCACTGCTGCTGTCGATCGCCGTAAAGTTGTGTGTGTGGCGCTTTGCATGCGGGCGAGTCGTGTCTCGTGGAAATGACCTGCATGTGTCCAACGTGCGAAAACTAGGGTTGTGGTAAGTGCACACCGAAATGGAGGGGAAAATAGTCAGGACACGGAGGAGGAATTATCAACGTGGACCGGATGCTCGCCATCACCTGCTTTCTGCCTACCGAGGTACTTACTTCCTTAATTCGACTGTGATCTGTTGTCGAGGATTACGGCGCTGGATACACAGTCCTCGTGAGCACCTGATGGACACGATGTAGTCTTGCGGCTGGGAGACCCTCTCCTATGAGCCTCCCTGGCTCATGTACTACAAGGATCATGGGGAGAACGTGCCAGGTGGAACAAGAGTGGTCGCACAGTGTCGAAATCGTAGAGCAGAAAGACACTAGACGGTCTCAGAAGAGGCTACGACGTGGCACAGGTAGTCCCAGATGTCATCGAGGCCGACATCGTAGATAGTTTGAGGTTTAGATGCGAGGAACTACATAGCTGATCTGTCTTGGCCAAATGGGGCACTCGTAAGGCGCTATCAACTAAACTTATGTTGACATTTCACTTGGCACTTTTATGACCAGAATCGAACCTGATATGGCCTGTTTCCAGTACCTGGGTAGGTACGTTGACAAGGCAAGGATCCCAGCGCGATGCGAAGTCACTTGAGAATAGGCAGCGGGCATTCTCCTCTAGCCCACGCCTAGATCACGTTTGGTCGCCACGTTGAGAGTGTTGACTGAAATGAGTCAACCTGTCTAACTTGCGCATCTTGAATTTGATGTGGCTGCTGCGCACAACGATGTGTGACTTACCTGGACCACCACACGTGTGCGTGGAGGGAAGCGTGAGTAGAAGTTCAGATTACTCAGAGCAGCAAGAATGACACACTGGAAACTATCCTGGCGACGTTGGCCACTTTGTACTACTAATGGAGCTTCAACTGTGACCAATTTTGGTGCTGTCAACGTGTAAGTGCCCATTCAAGGTCGTCGCCGGTCTGCATTTCAAGGACCAGAGCAAGGACCAGATGTCGGTGGTGGACATGGAACGCCCCGCTTCGCTTGCGATCGTCTCCCCATTGGCCCGAGCTTTGCTTAGTCCTGGCCCCACAATTTCCATCCACTTCACCGCGCCGCGCCCAAAACACTTTCCAGACGTTTCCCGTCCGCGCCTACTGTTGATCTCGTCATCTCTTTCCATCAAACGAACAACGACCCGGCCTTCACGCGTCGATATCGAACAGGCTCAACCGCACCCCTTCGAGACGATCAAATACTCTCATCATCACTTCCATTCTCAATCATCTTCTGTTCGACTTGCCTCGAAAGGCTACCCAAAGCGTCTTCGACTTCCTTCAACGACGATACCCAACCACCTACCACGCGAGCACTCCGACCTACAACAAACAACCATCACCATGTCCACCCCACAAGAGTCCGGCAACGTCAGTGTCACCGCGCCTCAGAAGCACGGCAACATGCCCGTCTCCATCCTTTTCTGCCCCGAGTGCTCCAACATGCTCTACCCCAAGGAGGATCGCGAGGCCCGCCGCCTCATGTACCAGTGCCGAACCTGCCAGCACACCGAGGTCGCCACCTCCAACTGCGTCTACCGCAACATCCTCAAGAACCAAGCCGGCGACACCGCAGGCGTCACCCAGGACGTCGCTCTCGACCCCACGGTTGGTAGCCCCATCACAAGCGCTTGCAATGATTCCTCGCCATCCCCTTCCTCTGCTCTTGCGATGTGTGGTTGCTGCGGCCAGATCATCATGTGCTCTGATTGCGAGATCCGCCCCGCCAATGTCCCCGCCGATGAGATCAATGGTGCCACCGCCGCCGACCAGCCCTCGACCCCTCCACGGTCCTACCAGGCCGAGCTGGTCACTCCCATGTTGGCTTCGACAAGCGACGGCCAGACTTCGTGGAGCCGCATGCTCGAAGAGGTCGCCAACTTGAACCTCGCTCCCTTGGATGCAGACACCGACGTCGACATGGACGACGAAATGGACGACTGGGAGCCTGAGCTGGAGGACCACTTCATGGCTCAGAATCTGTACGGTTCTCCTAGCAAGGCCATAGCGGCCTAAACGTCATACACACCGACTCAACCGATAGTTCAGCACCCCTTACACGATTTACGTTCCTTACAGTCGACTCGCCTTATGATCACCTCGCAATCAGGGCACGCACGTACAAGACTGCCCTGGCAAGTGCACAGGGGATGGCATTGATGATGGTTCAGGAGCGGGATGTTGTCTAAGAAGAGGATGATTTGCATGCATGATTCTTCTCTTGTGCAAGAGCCTGCTGCTGACGTGTCGTCTCTACGCTGTTTAGCTGCCTCACGCGGATAAGAATTGTCCCGTTTGCGGTCACGGAGAGGCCGTCTTCTTCCAGTCCCAACAACGAACCAGGGATACCGGCATGGTAAGTCGTGTCCCCTTCCACGCTCTTTCCTCTAGACCATCCTTCGCTGACGAAGGTCGCTTTACAGAAACTGTACTATGTCTGCTGCTCGTGTGGTGAGATTTACCAGTAGGACGGTAAACCTCCTCAAAAGGCAGCAGTATACGTACGGCCATCCACCAAGGATTCTCAACCAGATGTATCGACCCCTGCCCGCCGATCTCGTCCAGCCCCGTTGAATCTTGATCCATCTACTGAGCGGGCTCGGAACGACACGCCTCTTTTCACTCCCTTGCCCACCTCGACTCGCTCGGCGCTCCCGCGGCCGATGCCAAGGAACATTTCTCCAGTTCTCCAACCGGTCAGGCGTCTTTCTCTGGACTCGTTCAGCCCACCTCGCTGAACATGTCTGAGTCCGCAGGCTTTAACAATGGAAATGTCGGTCGTCTCGCCTAATGATGTCTACCACCCGGCGAGGGGTTTATTGGGGACAGCTCATTTTCCCGCGGCTTGGGAATGTTGCGTGGGAGAAGACGGTTTTGAGTTTGATTCAGCGCGGAGTTCACGGTGTGGAACGGAAAAGGAATAATGGACATGAATGTAGGATCAAGGTCAAGGGAGTTTCGGAACACTGCTTAGATAGACTCCCCTTCTGCGGTTTCCCGGGAAGCAAAATACAATGGATAGTAATATAACCCTTGATGTAGCAAGGCTTGCAAAATGATTGTGATGTTTGATTTGAGATTGTTGACTTGTTCAGACCACCATGCGTAGACAGTTTCATGAGTAGCTGTTGCAGCGGTGTTTATGGTACCTGAGAACTGCGTTAGCACCCACGGGAGCACATTTGGGTTCGCTTCTTGAGAACGTGGAGCAAAACGCAAGCTGCCTCCTCGACGTTGTGATCATCTTGACACCTGCTTCGCCGTCTGTCGATATAGTTCAACGGGCTGGTCAGATTCAGCGCGCGTGCCCGCAGGCGTCCTCCACTTCCTCTTCCCATCACAAGAAAGATTGTCTATCCTCTATGCCTGCATAGGCGCCATACTCAAGATCTTGCTCCACTTCTTCCTTCTCAACTCCTGGCCCACGACGCCGTTGATCCGACTGCCAACGGGCTCGCCGGACTTGTTGACGAGCACGCACGCGTTGTCGTCGAACTTGACGACGCTCCCGTCGATGCGCTGCACCCTGTACCGGGTGCGCACGATGATGGCGTGCCGGATGTCGCCTCGCTTGACCTTGTTCGCGGCGGAGGCGCTGGCCATGCCCTCACCCGTCGCCGAGCGCTGTTGCTTCACCACGCACACGATGCGGTCGCCGATGCCGGCGTGGCGCTTCTGGGCGACGACCTGGACACATTCGACGATGGCGGCGCCCGAGTTGTCGATGCAGTTGACCATGGACTGTCGTGGGTGGGTGGTATTAGTTGACTGGCCATCATCGGTTCGTGGAAATGAACGAGGTGGGTGAGGTGGGGAGGGGTGGTCGTCCAGAGTCAGCGCACACGTACTTTTAATTGAATCATCTTGACTGTGCTCTTCCCCCGCGACCGCTCTCAAGATGTGTGGGGTGGTGGTGGTGACGATGTTCCGCAGCGCGCTTCGTGACGAGACATCGGACAATCAACTTCGACTTTCTTTCTGGCCTGCCGCTTGTTCCCGGCAAACACGAGCTGTCGTCGGGACTGGAGCGGCCGTTCCTCCGGCGCAATTCTGATCCCTGCCTGCAAGGAGGTAGGGATCCAGGGATTTGCAAATCCTGGTCTTTCCAAATTCTGGACCCTTCCAGGCTTCAGCTCGGGCCGCCTTCCAGTGATTCGGCAGGGCGCACCTCCCACAGCACAGCACTATTCCCTCTCTAGACTCTCGGGTAGGTGCAGCATTCCAAACCCCTGAACGCAAGGCCAAGGCAAGGAAAAAGGACCCATCGGTTGCCCTGCCACTTGATTCCCTGAGCGCAATTTGACGAACAACGCAAGTTCGTCGTCGTTCCGTGAGAAAACAGGGAAGGCGTGAAACGACTTGACGACTTGTCCCTGCCTCTTCCTCTGCAACAAAGTTCTCCCACCAAACTCACATCATTGCTCGTCCAGGACAATGGCACAAACTCTGCCGTGAATGAGTTCAAGACGAGTCGACCGTTTCGTGCCTGAGCCCTCGAAATCCGACCTCTCATCTTTCTTCCCCTCATGCTTGTACAGGACAGGACAGGACAGGAGAGTGCATAGTACCTTGGTACTGGCCATTGTCTTGTGATACCACTACTTCCTGATCCGGCCGCTCCTCCTCGAGTTCCCTTTCCGGCTTCTGGTCTGTCGCATCTGATTGCAATTGCGCCCGCAGGACAGTTTCCTCCGGTCCCTTCCTGCCTTTGAATTTAATGCAAAAGACACGACGATCCTTGCGTGCTGCCCTTGCCTTGCAGCAGGATACCCAAACTTATGACGACAGTTTGAACGCTCTTGAGAATCGGAATAAGGATAGCGCCAATCTTGAATCACGCCGTCCTCCAACATCCAATTTGCCGAAAGACGGAGCAACCCACGACGAGGAAGGAACACCTTGCATCGAACTTGGGGTCGCATGTAACACTCGAATCGCACGCACGGTTTGATTTCCGCAACACTTTCACGACCATCTTTTCCCTTGTCACCTCACCTCACCTCACCTCACCTCGCTTTCAGCGCCGCCTCACTACTGCAGTCAGCCAGTGCCTCCCTTTGGATCGAGTGCATTCTTGCGGCTGGCTGCGTCTCTGCCACGCCCCAACCACGCTCGGCACTAATTTGCAGCTGTCAATTGAAGGCCCTCCTTCTCTCAGCCTGCGTCCATTCATTGTCTTTTTTACCTCTTTGTGTACGACGTTCCTTTGGCAATTGGACGACTCTTGCGCCCTCCTCTTCCCCTCGGAACTGGAGGAAATTTGACAGTCAGACGATCAGCAAAACTGGTTTGCGGCCTCTTAAGGAGCGAAGATGGCGCGTGCGATTTCTGGCGGTGGTGCCAAGAAGCAGACACTGACTCTGGCGCAATTGTCTTCTTACGATGACATGTTGACAGATGCGCTCGTTGATCGGGTATGCGCATAAAAAAGCCGGGTGGGGGAGGGACAGTCGGGCGCAGTGATGGCTGACAGATCTTCAGGCGTACTACTGGACCACCATCCCGAAGAATAGGACCTCGTACCACCCCTCGCGCGGCGTCAAGGAAGAGGAGATCACCAAGATCATCCAGTCGCACCTGATCGTCGATTCTGATGTCGACCTCGCCGAGCAGAAGCTGCTCGCGACTGAGGGCCTGAGGAGATTCTATAATGCGCTCAAGACGCAAAAGGAAAAGCTCGACTTTAAGCAGCACATGCGCCGATACGCCCAGATCTACCTGCCCGACTGCCCCTTCGAAGTTAGCAGCACCAACAGATACACGGTTACCACACACGAAGCCAGCATCGTGGCACGGCGGTTCATCAAGCGTAACGAGACCATCAAGTACTTGTCCGGCATACAGGTCGTGATCACACCAGAGGAGGAGGCAGCCTTGTCTGTGCGAAAGAAGGACTTCAGCATTGTAGTGAGCAGCAGGAGTAGGATGGCCAGCTTGTTCATGGGTCCCGCTCGTTTCGCAAACCACGATTGCGGCGCCAATGCCAAGCTGGTGATCACGGGTCAGGCTGGCATCGACATTGTCGCAGTCCGGAGCATTGACGTGGGCGAGGAGATCACAGTCACATACGGCGAAAACTACTTCGGAGAGGACAACTGCGAGTGTCTGTGCCAGACCTGTGAGGACAACCTGGCCAACGGGTGGACTCAGCCGGATGGAGTCGTGCCGGTCAAGAAGAGCATCGAGGACGATGGCACGGAATCACCAGGCTACAATACGCGAGGACGACGGAGATACGGCGGGGACGGATCAAGGTCTAGAACTCCATCGATCACACCCGACGTGCGACCAAAAGTTCTGAAGACGAGGGCGAAGCAATTGCGGGACGGAGACCGCGCCTCGACCGCCGAGTCCAGTTTACTTGGCTCACCAGGCAGTGCCTCGAAGCGGAAGCGGGAGACTGACAGCTTGGCGTCACCCCCAGTGACGCCTTCGAAGAAACAAAAGACCACGCGTTACGAGGTACCGCCAGCCCCTCTGCGTACGGAGCGAAGCGCCAGCTCTGAGGACGGATCAGGCGGTTTGGTCTCAAGGTCAGAGTCGTTTACTGAAGAAGCCGTGCTCACGGACGTTACTACTCCGGAGGACACGACAGATGCTGCAGGGACAATACCGGACCCTAGACCTATCTCGGAAGCGATCGAGCATCTGAAGCAGGAGGACACCGATGAGTCTGTAGGTGTTGGACTGAAGCAGGTTGCACCTTTCCCCGGTCCGACCGAAATCCCGTCTGCAGTGCTCGAAACGCCACGCCCACGGCGGGCTCACGGCTTGTCGATCCGAGACATTTTGAACACACCCTCGGTGCACGGCACGCCGGGCGAGAAAACCGCGGTAGACCGATTTGCTGCCGCATTCGGGACTAATGAGACCGCCGATCGGGCCGACGCGAGCGAGACACGAGAAGAGTCTCCAGACCCTCTTGCCATCGAAGCTGTGAGCATCAACCCTTCGCCCGCCAATGCAGCGAGACGCTGTCGTGGTCGTCCTAGAAGAAGTGCGGCGACCGACTCGCCAGTGAGACAACAGCAGAGTTCCCCGCCTTTATCCGAGCTCGCTGAGCCGAATGAGCCCGATCGTCATCCTACGTCTGCCACTGTTCCGACAGCTCACCGGAGACCTGGCGACTACGACCTGACGCCTCGCCTTCTAGCTGAGCCCGACATGGCGTGGGTGCGATGTATGAATTGCTCTACCACATTTGTCCAACAGAACGCATACTACACCCGATCATCATGCCCCCGTTGCGAGCGTCACTCCAAACTGTATGGGTATATCTGGCCAAAGACGCAGCCCGAAGGTCCCTGGGACAAAGAGAGGCGAGTATTGGATCACCGAACCATACATCGTTTTCTGGCTCTCGACGATGAACTGCAGGTCCGTGGACGTGCAGCCATAAAACGACCTCAGACGGCAACGCCGAAGCAAGACACGCCGGTGGCTACCATGAAGGGCCGGAAGGCGATGTTGAAGGGTCAAGACCGGAGTGGTAGTTCTTCTACGGAGCCCGATGTCCGACGTAGTGGAAGGAGGCGCCAGCCCAGCAACAAAATCACTGGGGATGCTTAGACGACGACTCCCAATGGTACAAGTATTTGCTTCTAGGCCGGGTTCCGCGGATGGATGAGCGAGTGCGTCCGATTTGGAATCGCTGATACCGAACCAGCAATCTCAGAATCTTGGACGATGTGATCCTCAACGGCATTCATTCCAGAATGACAGCGAGGATGGTTCCTCAGGACCGTCCGTCGACTTGGACATTCTGCAAGACTTGTACCCATGGACAAGGTCGAAGGTCTAGCGATTTTCCAATACTCTAGACGAACCAACAACAAGGCGACTAAAGGTACTCGTAATAATTCAGCGGGTTCAAGCTTCCCGTCTTCATAGCATAGCATGGCATCGGCGTTTTTAAGATGGAGACTCTTCGGAAAGCAGTAATTCTGGGCAGATTAACGAGGTATACACGAGGCCTTGTAGCTTAGCAATGAGTTCTTAAAATGGCCGCATCCTTAATCATGTTGTGCTGCTGAAATTGATTCAGGATCTATTCTACCACTGAGCCGCTTGGAACCTTTCCTATCCCGGCCTCATTTGTCCCTCTCACTCGGGCGCGACGTGAACTTGCCAATACTCCCTCCACTTTTTTGGCGTCCTCTCATTGTGCTTTGGATGATACTCTCTGCTCACCACACCGTCCTCCTCGCGGCCTGACAGAGCCAGCAGCCCCTCTCGGGTCCCGTTATGCTGATAGGTCACAAAGTCCCGCGTGAGGTGGACATACTGCCGAATCCCTTGTTGCGCATCCATCGTCGAACCCGTAGTCCACGAAAGCAGCAGGGGCTCAAGGACAGGTGCGTCGGTAATGGAAGGGTGTGTCGTGCCGAGGGACGTGAGGAACCAGCCCTTTGCCCTACACTTTTCCCCATCGGAGCTCTGCTCCTCGTCTCCTCCGCCAGCTCCGCAAGGAGAAGCCCGCGAGCTCTTGTTGTTGACGCCCTCGGCGATGTCGCGCACGACCTCAAAGTGCGGCCGCCCAAAGAAGAGGCTCGGCCCGGGCGCGGACCACGACGAGCTGTGGCAGACGACCAGGGGCACCGAGACGTTGCCGTTGAGGGGGCCGGAGCTCTTGCCCGGGTCGAGGACGACGGCGCCGGCGAAGGGCCGCGCCGGGGTGGGGCCGGCGCGCAGGGCGCGGAGGACGCCCGTGCCGCCGTACGAGTGGCCCGCGAGCGTCATGCGCTCCGTGTCTAGGCTGCCCTCGAAGCTGTCCGCGAGGGAGGAGGCGGTGTTCATGTCGTCGGAGACCGGCGGCGCGCGTGTGTTTTCCTGCGGGTGGAAGGCGGCGCGCGAGCCCGCGTTGAGATCGCGGAGGACCGCGACGGCCGCCTCGATCTCGGCCTCGCGGAAGTCCAGCTGGGCCTCCTTGAGCGCGGCCGTGTCCAGCTCGCTGGCCCCCTCGCCCCGGTACGAGGCGCGGTCTAGGTCTCGGAGGCGGAAGGCATATCTCCAATGCGGCGGCGGCGGCGGCGCCGCGCCTTGTCCTCGTCCCTGTCGGGCGGTGGTGATTGTGCTCCCCGGGCTGGAGCCGTCGCGGTGCTCGAGCGCCGCCACCACGACGCCGCGCGACGCGAGCTCGCCGATGTAGGTGGTGTAGTCCGTGCGGGAGGAGGCCATCCCGTGGGAGAAGATCACGACGGGCAGCCTGCCGTCTTGTCTCTCGTCTGGCGCCCCGGCTGCTGCGCGGACCGCGTCTGGCATGGCAGGTGGTGATGATGGTGTTGTTGTTGTTGTTGTTGTTGTTGTTGTTGTTGGGATGAGAGGCGCCCCGACGCGCGCCGGAATCGTGATCCCGCCCACGGTCAACCACATCCCGAAGCTGATGGCATTCCTCAGGAGGAAGTTGTCCATGCCCGCGAAGCGTGCGTAGCCCTTGGCCGTTGCTGCGATCGGCTTGGGGGCCCAGCGCAGCGGCTCTCCATTTCTGGGGCTCTTGCTGCCCCGTTGCGTGGGGTAGTAGAGCGTGAAGAGCACCGTCTCCACCTCGAACGCGGGCGTCCCGTCCTTCTTGAAGGTGACCTCACTCACCCGCCGGGGCGTGGGGAGGGGGAGCTCGATTTCCAAGGCCCCGACGTCGTACGGCCCTGTGTAGCTTGGTAGTGGGGATGCCAGGACCGGCCGGCCGGTGAGGACGCGGTACGTGACGTAAAGCGTGCATGTTGCGAATAGTATGTATTTTAGAGTACGTCGCGGACGCAGAATAGTCGTTATCAAGGGCGTCCATCTTCTAAAGAGTATTCTCAAGGTGTTGTAAAATCTGGTCAGGAGAGATGATGGCGATGCGGGCGCTGAGCCCGAGGCCGAGCGCATCCATTTTGGCCTGGGCGCATGAGTGGGGACAACGTTGTCCTCGACTCCAAGTACGGACGGTGATGTTATCTCATCAAACGGACGCATCTTAGTGATGAATACATGTGATTCAAGACCTCTCGTAAATCCTGGTGGGCGAGGGGAGGATGGTGGGTTGAAAAGAACATCGTCATTGTCAATCGAGTGGCAAAATCCGGTGTGCAGTAAACTGGTTGTGAGACAGTCTACAGTACAGCCTACTGTACCCTTACCCTGGGGAATCCCTCAAGACCACGGTGCCGCCAGTGCAGCGGTCAACACCATGCTAGGTTCTCTTTCCTATATCCTCTGCTCTACTTCTCTTTGCTCTTTACTTTGTCATTCAAGCAGACATTCCTGCTTCAATGTTTGAGATTAGGGGAGCGAGCGGGTTGCTCTGCTTCCCTCCAGCTTGGGCTTGGCGGCACCTGGGCCGACGGAGAAAGTAGGTACCTAGGTAATCTTACAGAGACCTCTCTGGTAATAGACATGTGGCGTTTCCAAAGCTGATTTCTGAGTTGTTTTATAAGTCTTGAAGAGCTCAATCCGATCATTTCAGGTGTGCCGTTTTCTTCTCCAGCCTTGTAGTTTGACTTCAAGCTGTTGTTTCGAGGCGTAAGAACACTGACATTTTGTACGCGCTGAAGGTTGTTATCTTCTGCATACGTACGTATTTGAACAGGAGTCGGAGGTTCAACATCTATCATGATCCTAGCTCGAACAGGGAGAATGTGTTGTCCCACGGTACCTAAGCAGCGTGACCATATCATCTCCACCCCCCCCCCCAACACGGGGCCAGCCACCTGGGCAGAAGACGTGCTTTCAAGCTAGCATGCAGTCATTTACTTCACGAGATGCTTTCCGATTCAAGAGTTGTGTAAATTGTCTACCAGACGCCACCTGCATGTCGTATCATGTCTAAAGCTGAATTGAGATTGGCCATTTTTTCCCTGTGGGACGGTGCCCCTTGGCCCTCCCTTGGTCCAAAGCGATGCGGGTAGTCTGAGTGACAAGAATACCTAATGAAGTCCTCAAAGATCCCTAGGCACTTGGCTCATTAGGTATTCAATCATAGACACATGGGATCCTACGTGGTGCTCGAGTGTTATAGTGTGTGCCTTACAGTTGTTTGATTTCGTTCGGGCGAGTGTCCTCGATAGGCATGTAGCTAATCAGCCATGCATGACTGTACAGGATCACCGCAGACGGAAATTTTTCCTATGTCAGACTTGTTGTCGATCCAGACGCTTATTGCTTTCAACTCTCGCTGGGCCTCATCCACCTGGGCCGAGATAAGTCTACCTAGGTACTTACCTGACTATGAGCTACCTATATGTAGGTATGTTCACGCCCTGTCATTGCCACTGCCCAGGTGTCCGCACCCGCAGGTGGCGGGGGATGGAGAGGGCTCAATACTTCGTCTTCAACCGCCCTGATCGGGTAGCCCTGAGCGTGTATTGCTGTGCCCTGTTGCGGAGACGCTTTTGGAATCTCAGAATAGACTCCAAAGTCCCGAGCACAATGATTTTATCCCCTCCACCTGGGCATGGACCATGGTGCTTGTGTGGGACTGGATCATCAGCCCAGCAAGTGGGTTTACAGTTTCTATCACTCCTGACGTCGCGTTAACCAATTTCGTCAAGATAATCACAGTCTACTTTCTCCGATGACGATAAATCTCGAGGTGAATCGTTGACACGGTTACTGTTGCCGAAGACAAAATGTCAGCAGTATCTGCCCGTCTTTGTAGAGATAGAGGAGAAGCCGCTCAGCCTCCGCCGCACAGTGTCAATTTGCCTTCTCGGCTGTGAGTTGCGTGACCGATATGTAGAATGCTGGGCCACACGTATTCAAACCTGCCACGATCACGTTTACAGTAGGTGGCATTCGACACAACCGGGTGATGAAACGCGTATCGATAACTTTGAGCGGGCTGATCTCCTTGTGGGCGGTCTAAGACACATCGACGCCCGTGAATGTAGAGTTTCCAGCTTTTTGGGACGGACATTGCTGTTGGCAAAATATTTGACGTTGGTCTAGATCTTGTATGCTTTCTGTGGGGCCTCTGTCTGCCGTCAACACAATGTTACTGTAGCACCTTGGCATGCCTCAACATCGGTGGAAAAATGATGTGTTGCTTTGAGCCAGTTGCTTCTAATGTACCACCTGTACGAGTCACAAAAAGAGAAGGCTTCTCTCTACATATGAATCGTCACTGCATAGTGTGGGGATTCCGTCTGCTTCTGTTTGCTGATGGAATGTCTTTGTTCTCACTGTGCCTTCGTGAAAGGGAGCCTGCATGGAACAATGCATCAAATCGATGAATGTTTTCCTTCGATAAAGTTTGTCTAAACTGACCCGTGCGCGTATTTTGACACAGAAACCGGAAAGGTAGACATCACGGCTGCTATACCCATCGACGCCAGTTTGGTGAAGTAAATGCGGCCGGCTCCGGGCTCAGCCAACGTCTCGACCAATGCAGTGCATTGTGAGTTGAACGACGGCCAAAGATACCCTACCTATACCTACCTAGGATGGTCTTCGGAATGAGCCGACGAGGCTTTCGAGTCATCTCACGTTGCTATGCTTGCAGTGAACATTCAGCCGGAACATCTTCGGAATGGCATCCGAACGTCAGAATAGGGCAAGTGGTGCCTCGAAGAAGCGCCGCCCGTCCCAGTGTACTACGCAATTTCCGTAGCGAGTCATATTCTGGGTGTCCTTCCGAGCGTAGACTCGCAGCTTCTCGCCACTTGTGTCGAGGGCTAGTCCCCACAGCATGGGCTCGGCCTGGTCCTGACGTCGTTGCCAGCCGCCCACGGCAGATGTAGTTGGAGGTCTCCTCGTGACCGTCCGGACTCGGGAAACGATTCTGAGCCAGGGCGTTGTTATGCGCGCTTCAAACACGGGTGGGCGACCCGTCTGGTGGGCAGACTGTACGTATAGGGCCTCCCGGATGGAACCCCAAAGGCGGGTGTGTGGATGTGGACCTGCGGGCTTGGTCCGGCTACAGATGTCGCCCAGGAGATAGTGGCAAGCATCGCTCACTGGACTGGGAAGTGCTGTGTTCGGCTTTGCCCGCTGTCGATGCGTTGTGTGCTGGTGACTTACAGACCTTCTAGAAAGGGAATGAATCGGGATGACTGGATTCGGAGGTGGGAAGCAAGATCATCAGGTCTTTCGTCTCGTTCTTCAACGAAGATCGGTCGAAAAGAACTGCCAGACACAAGAGATTTTGGCGAAACCACATAGTTGATACTACCGGTGGATGTGAAGATATATATTCTGGAGAACGGCACTTGGCCCCTAACGATAGATGCTCTACTATACCTAGGTACTGTTGCCCAAAGAGTATGTCAAGGTGCCCAGGGCTGTGGGTTTGCCCGCGTCTGCGACACTGGCATTCTCCTGCACGACGGGCCCGCAAGAGGAAGGTGTCCTCGGGTACGGGGGAGTATGCAACATCAGATCTACCGACGAGCGTTTCCCGAAGGTACGTTCGATTTGCATTCGAAGGGATGCATTGCTGTCCGTCATTCCGCCTCGAAATGGAAGGTGAAAATAAACTCACGCAGGGGAAGAGAGCCGCATTGCGCCCTGCAGAGGCACACCAGGGAGAGGACACTGGACTCTTTCGAATCCACTCCAGGGCCCCTATGCAGGGCATGAATTACTCGAAACTCTGATAGCGACAAAGGTCGCGTCTATTCAGACCTCTCACGCTGCCCAAAAGACCGGTGCTTATACCTCCGACCTTGATCACGACAACTCTGCAAAGAATGACAAAATCGACGTTGCGCCTCTTAACTCCGCGGTGGCTCACTGTCACTGGGCCATGAGGACGAGCGGGGTTGGTTCAACCATCAAATCAGTGCGCCGTTCGATGACAACATCTCAATAGCTATTATGTGATTCACCCCGGGGATGCTACTGGGGAAAGTCTCCTTGTGGCAATGGATGCAGGCGTAACAAGTAAGTGCTCCCTCCATTCAGGTAGGTATGTCGTGCATATGCAGCGAGGACCCTCGCCATTGGGAGAACCAGCGGGCACGAGACCTGGACATGCGCAGTTTCGGATCATCTTCGTGTTCGGACAAGCTGGGCCATGGATAATGTTGATTTCAGTCACACGGCATTGCATACTTGTTACCCCTACATCTGGTATCTACGTACCAACGTCCCGATTCGTTCCCAAATTGGCATACAGTTAGGTACACATGAAAAGTACATGCCAACGCTCACATGCCTCTTCGGATGTCCTCAGCCGGCGCACCATCCAGCTGGACCTGCAGGTGTCCAACCTCCGGGGATAGGGTGGGTCCTTACCTAGGTAATGTTACCTAGGTCTGCTGCTTCTTTGGCAGAGCGCTGTGTTCTTGAGTGATATCGGTGTTATGGGCCGTTTCCAGATCGGAGAACGGAACACCTGCAGAATGATGGAATCGTCGTGACCGTGTATAAAGTGAAAAGTATTCCCCCCGCAACGACTGCCCAGGTGATCATATGAAATCGAGTGCTCGGGCAAAGTTTCTGGCTCCAGCGGCTCAAGGGACAATTCAGCACGACGCTCTCCTTTGCTATTCCCATTATTCCAACGAGCAGAGATGTCCGAGGAGAAAGATCTGGAAGTGGGCGTGGCTCCACCTCTGGTGACCACCAACAACAGGGACAATGGGTTGAAAGAGAAGGACTTGGAAGTCGCGGCGGCCTCAAGCCAGACGAGCGCGAGTGGCAAGGAAGTCAGCGATTCCGAATCCGGTGCCATCGACTGGACACCAGAGGAGGAGCGAAGGCTGGTGCGCAGGTTGGTATATTTTTGTACACGTTCCGAGTTGAACACAGGCTGATGTGGGCCGTCAGGCTCGATTGGATCATCCTACCTCCCCTAGTATTGGCCTTCTTAGCTCTCCAGCTTGACAGAGGCAACATGTAAGTCTCACGGTCATCACCGCTCGCTGGCTAGAGTTGACTTGGAGAAACACAGAGGGAGCGCTTATACCGACGGCTTCTCTTTCGAGATTGGAATAACGCAAGACCAGTACAATACTGGCAACACACTGTTCTCCGTTGGCACTGTGATCCTTCAGGTAAGAAATCTATTGCATAATTGATGAACGCCATCTCCTTCAGGACTGATGAGGACACAGATTCCAAGCAATTTGATTCTGTACCGGATCGGACCGACCATCTGGGTGGTCGTACAAATCTTTGCGTTTGGCTTGGTATCAACATTCCAAGCATGGCAACATGGCCGTCGAGCATGGTTTGCTACGCGGACACTTCTTGGGTCAGTATCATCATTGACTAACTGCCACTTTTGGCTCTTTTGTTCCTGACTTCGGGCCAATAGACTGTGCGAGTCCGGTTTCATCCCCGCTGGTTTATATACCCTTTCGCGCTGGTACAAGCGAAGTGAGATTAGCAAGCGATTCGCTATATACTTCTTTGGGAACAACTTAGCGACTGCGGTATCTGGGTTACTAGCCTCTGGCATGTCAGTGTTCCAGAACAGAATATCGTGGCAGCCGAAGTGCTGATAGATCATGCAGATTGCGGTTGGAAGGAGCCAAAGGGTTCTATGGATGGCAGTGGCTCTTCATTGTAGGAGATTCCACTCGAGAGACTATGTCGACATTGCTGACTATTGTTCAGGTCGAAGGCGTCTACACCCTTGCCACTGGCGTCTACTTCGGAATCATCTTCCCAAAATCCCCCGATCATCCTGTCTCGCTGACCGGCATTCGCTGGTTCAATGAAAGGGATACCCACATCTTGACATCGAGGGTCTTGATCGACGACCCGGCCAAGGCGCAAGCGCGGCTGCATGTGAGCTGGCACGAAATCAAGCGCACGGTAATTGACACTCCATGCAACGATTTCTAACTTGACACTGACAATCGGGTCTCCAAGGTCATGAATTGGAGGCTTTTCTCCCACATCGTCATCCCTCTTGCTGGTATCGCACCCTCGTGGACACTCGCTGCCTATGCTCCTTACCTGGTCATGGAAATGGGCTACGGCAAACTCGAAGCCAATGCGCTCTGCTCTATCGGAGGCTTCATGTTGTTGCCAATGAATCTTCTCTGGGGATGGCTCGCGTGAGTAGATGAAGGGCTGCACATCAAGTGCCCAGGTGGTGCATATACTAATGGCAACTAGGGACAAGACGCGGCGGCGAGGAATGCTAGTGTCCATCGGACTCTCTCTTTTCCTAGCCTTCACGGTCAGTGCCCATCTGCCTATCGTCCTGCCTGGAATCCAGAAACGTGAATCGAACCTCTCTGACCCCGTGACCACTAATTCAGATTGCCAACCGCAAAGTTATCATGGTCGATAACAAAAGGCTGAGGCTCCCAATGCTGATCTTCATGGTAGCATTCTCTGCCTGCTGGTGTAAGTCATCAACGCCGATAAACAATTTTAGAAGCCCTTCTTCTTATTCTTATCATGACCTACAGACCCCATCAACGCCTCGTTGGTAGCTCTGAACTGCAAAACCCCCGAAGAGAGATCTGTCTCCTTGGCCACGGTCACAATGTGCGCCAATCTGGCTGGCATCATCGGTAGCAATACGTTCCGCTCCTCCGACGCCCCTTTCTATCCTCACGGATGGGGATCCCTTTGTGGACTTGTGGGCACAGCCCTCGCCTTCTCACTCATCGTTAACTTCCAGTACTGGTCTTTGAACAAGAAGCTGAAGAAGCAGGAGGGAGCGGAGCTTTATCACATCTAATGACTGCTGGAAGGCCGCTCTCCTGAGAAACACGATAGGTTGTCTGCCATGGATATTGCACGGCAGCACGCACCTTCAGGATACCCTGTTCTTGGTCGGAACTCCTTTCACCTGTACATTCCGCACATTGTCACTCTGTTCCCATGGTTTGCAAGATTGTCAGGAAGAAGTTTGGGGGCTTGTTTGGAAGGCCATCTATCATTGGATCCATTGTTGGTGTGCGTTTGAATCGCAGCACAGTGCTCAGTGGTGCGGTATTGCGTGCGATAGGTAGTTTATAATGCTTGAGCCTGGAGGAAGCACGATTCTACACATGTACAGACCTCGGGAGCGCTGAAACTTTGAAGATACATATGTATATTGAAACGAGTAAAACCTGGGAAGAAGGGGGAAAAAAGGAAAAGAACAACAGATCTAGATGTGCATGGTTCTCCTCCTTATTGGTATCATCATAGATGCTCAGCACTTACTTAGGGCACCGAGCAAGCTTGGTATCTTCCTCGTAGAAGTAGACATGGTGAGGAGGGACGAGAATACTCATTCACATACTGTAATGCCCACCATCAAATGGGCCAGTGCCGACCTCGGGAGGCACTCAGCCGCAGCCCGGGGCTGCATGCTATTCTTCTGCCGTGCGCTTTGATCCTCGAACAACAAATGTCAGATATTGCTTTGAAGGCAAAGGTATAAAAGAGGAGGATCCTTGAATAATTGGTGTTCACCATCGAACAACTTGATTAAAAGCTTTCTCTCACGAACCTCCCAGCCCATGAACGGCCACACAGTCCACTCTGCACTCGTTAAGTACAGTACTCGGGGTTGGGGTTCATACAGACTTCACCATGACATCACGCAGCGCCAGTGCTCGAACTTAAACGTCTACCGGCCCGCTGATGCCCACGAGCAGCCTAGACCATACTTCATGCTCCTCATCTTCTTTCCTTGGGCCGTCAATGTACGTTTTCAAATTCCCCCGCCAACATGAGATCCTTTGTTTCTCCCGCCGCTCGGCGTTTTCCGTCCAGGACCTCGCACGGGCGGCAACTCGCACGATGCATCAGCAGTGCCTCGTCCTCTACGCCGCCCCGAGCGGGCAATGAGCACACCGCGGCGCAGTCGCTGCAACAGGCCGGGTCTGGAGGCCAGGGTGTCGAATCACATGCCCGGGATCACCAGCAGGGGCCCAACCAGCCCCCGAGGAAGACGGTGGCAGAGCTGGATGAAGAGCTCAGGCTGAAGATGGAGGAGGGCATGGCTGGCGAGGGGGGCGCCGCGGGCGTCGAGTACGAAAATGGAAAGGCAGAGGGGCTCAAGAGGGGTGTGAAAAGCAACATGTTCAGGGTCATATGAAGAGCCCGAGGATCCTGCGCGCACCAGGGCGTGGTTTCAGCGCAGACAGAGTTGCTCAGCCGGGGCGACAACACGCGTGAAGGACTCGCCATGCCTCTAGCCCAACATGCCATTCGTCTGGAAAACTACTCCGGCTGCTCCTACGGCCCTGCGGTGAGCGACCTTCGATTGTTCTCGCCTTGGCAATGGGGAGCAGGCGATGGAAGCCATGACACGTCTTTTACGCACACCTCCACGTTCAACGGCCGCCGCCGAAGCTGAAGTGCCTGTCCATACTCGAAGCTTGAGGCTCATGGTATCCAGTTGATCTGATTGGTATGGAATTGGAGTGCATACGAGGCAAGGACGCTCTCAGAGCCACCAGGTTGATCATCTTTCCAAGTTCCAAGGCCGTATCGAGGTCAGCCGGTAGCACCCCGGATACGGAACCTTGGTGGATAATCAAGAACGAAACAAGATTGCCAGATCATTCGGAGTTACGCACAATCAGAGTCGTTCACAGTAACATACCTACTTAGCGTACCTGGGTAGGTTCGAGTCACGCTGTACGCGAGCGAATATTGGTCTTGATGTCTACGGAAACATCCCTTTTGCAAATCCTAGCAACCACTTGCACCATGCATGTGCGTTTTGATACAGACTTCCGTGACTTATCTTCGGTAAATAAGTCAAAATAGCGCCCTCAAAAGCCTACTTTCAGTTAAGTGATAGCCCTACTCGCAGTTGCCTGAGATTGTTGACACCTGTCCTGAGGCATGTTAATGCTCCGCGCTTACACCCGAAACCCGTCTGCATACACGAGACTAGATAGGTAGCGCCGGGCGAAGGATCGGACTATGCTGAGTTGAGAATGGCAATTTGGCATTTCGATACCCATATCTCTGGTGTGTATCTTCTTGACTCGATGCATTTCCACAAATGATTCGGCAACAACTGACGTTACCATCAACAGCCCAGGATCTGAAGAAACACTGCAGTACGACCAGAGCATCAAAGTTGGCAGGTGTATAAAGTCACAGCCTTTTCCGGCAAGGACATCAAAAGCCCACCGTAATTTTGTAAAAATTTTCAACCCCCATCAATCATGCCTGGATTCATCATCACCAACTGCACCATCGACGATGCGGCCGATGTGGCTCGCAATAACATGAGTGCCTTCTGGCAAGACCCCAACTGGCGATTCATATGGCGCAAGACGACACTGGACAATGTCATCGAACAGTGCACAGCTCGGGTCCCTCGCAACTTGCTCAAGGACAGGATCCTCATGCGACATTTCAAAGCCGTCGATCCCGCAACAGGCAAGCTCGTGGGATATGCGCGTTGGAAACTGCCGGTGAGATATTGCCAGAATGAAGACGGCAGCCCCGTGTGGCCGGAGGGTCAGACGCCTGATGTGGACCCGAAGCAGAAGGCAGAGCTTGTCCAGAGAGCCGAGGCGGCGTGGTGGAACTATGAGACGGATGGAGATGTGCTTGATGTACCCGTGAGAAAGATCAAGAACAATATCCTTGCGGATAAGGACTACATCGGTACGTAATCCACGGGCCTTGTACCGGAGAGTCTATCCCTGTGCACTAACAGAGTAAATCCAGAACTTGACTTCTTCGCCGTCCATCCTGAAAGCCAGGGCCAAGGAGTAGGGCTCTCTCTCCTTGAACATGGCATCAAGAAGGCAAAGGAGTTAGGCCTCGCCATATTTGTTATGGCTTTCGTGGGAGGGTTCGGTATTTACAAACGAACGGGCTTCAAGTTGCTCGAATCTCTGGTCCAAGATGCTATTCCATATGGAGGCACCGACGCCTATGCGGTTCAGTTCCTTGAGTACGAAAGCAGTCAGGAGCGCTGAGCTGCGTAAGTCTGACCTCGCCTCTCGATCTGTGACCTTCAGAATATCACATTGCACAGCACAAACAACAAGTGCGTTCGATTAACGTAACAAGCAAAAGCACCAACGCTTTGAATATCTAGTGAAGAGTGTGACCAGTAGTTAATAGCCCTGCCCATGAATGCCAGAGACTGTTCCAAGGTCGACACCGGTCCTGAGGAACATTAATCAATGCCAGTTTTGAGACGCGAAGAAGGCGAGACGCTTTGCCACTGAAGTACAGCAGCATATGTAGAGCCAAAATTAAATTCCAAGTTACGATTGTATGGCCGAAAGCAAGTCGGGGGGGCTGTCAGTTGCTGGAGATGATTGGGGGTCATCTGGCTCACACCAGCTCTGCTGGCTCACAAAGTCCATTAGCTTCGTAATCCTCGACGCGAGCTCCGTGTGTTTCCGGCCAATGTCGTCGGAAGGCGAGCCAGAGTCTGCAGTGTTGCTCGACGTTGTGGGCAGCTCCGTCTGGCTCTGAGATTGGCCCACGGTGCCCTTGCCCGCGGCCTCGCCCTTTTCATCGAGCCATGGCTGCGGTATCTTCCGCACGGGGGCTCAGTTCCTGGACAGGATCGTTGACCCTGGGGACAGGATGTTCGGTGCCGGGGCCCAGGGACGGTGAGAGTGTCTCGATGCCCGAGGCGTAGGTCACGGCCTGTCTTTCCAGATCTTCCGGCGCAGCTGGCATTGGGTCTGGAGGGGCTGTGCCGACCAACATGCCAACGCCCCTTAGCACGAAGATGGTGAATGCAACCACTATGGAGAGGATCGCGCGGTTCACGACTTGCATGGCGTCTCCGGAGTGGGAGTCCTCGGGAGACGTTGCGGTCATGCGGAGGACGAAGAAGAGAATGCCGATGGAAGGCGGCACCGTCGTCCCCAAAGATTATCTCGCGGTGTGGTTCCCCAAGACCAAGTAAATAATCGCCAAGGCATACATTGACCCTACTAAGGCAGCGCGCCGATGCAGGTACTATTCGTAGCAACGAGAAAGTTGAACATTGATGTTCCTGACCACAGCACGTACATACTGCCCGGAGTGCCCACTCACCCTATCTGAAACTGTAGGTTGATAGCTATAGCAATAGCCCGGTCCGCCTCGGACCGGAGGCATACGGCCACCAGAAGGAACCAGCTGGCCAAATGGCTAGCTGGGCCGATTTGGCCCGACGGCAATTGGAAGGGATCGTACGCGTATACGCTTAATTCCTTTGGCGTATGACGATAGTTTCCCTTTCGTTCCTTCTGCTAGACATTATTAACAATAATAGCAAATACACTCATTTTTACCCCTTATTTAAACCTCTTTGTATACGGAGATTAACTTACTAATACTGATTAATAGTTAAATAATTAACTATAAACAATAAGGTAAAAGAGATAAATCTTGCTTTAAAAACTGCTGCAACGTTCCTTAAAAGAGGTATACCACTTACAATAATAAGCTTTATGCTTTTAGCAGAAAATAATAAACAGCTTGCAAAGGGACTTTAGCAAAAGTTATTACTAGCAAAAGGCTGTTTTCTTTAACTGTTAAAGATAGCTAAGGGACTTTAGCAGGAGTTATCACTAGCGACCCTTTTAGTGTATCCACAATGCAGAATAACGTATAAACGACTTTAAAACCTTTTTATAAACATTAGCAGCTTGTTTAGTGCTATATTATACTTTTAAAAAAATAATTGATTTTATATAGAAATACTAAGACTTTTTACGAGGTTATAACAGCAAGCGACTAACTAGCGGACTTTTTTGTTGAGTATTTTTGCTCTTATAAAGATTTTATAATCTTTCCCATTTTTACTACGCAATAAAGGCACTAACGGCGTATATATATATAAATACATCAGCGACCTTAGAGCACTCTATACTGCGTTTTAACCCTTTTCCTATTTATTTTTACTTTATTTTTAAGCATATGCGTATATACATAACAACTTAATTTCCCCTTTGTTTTTTACCCCTTATATCCTATTACTACGCTACATTTATCCTAGGAATCTTTATCCCCTAAACTAAGCAACCTGAATTAGACTAGCATAGCCGATCTTAGCAGTTTAAACGACCCCTTAGTCAAAAAGACAAAAACCCCAATGTCCAACTACAATGCCTAGCAGCTTATTTTAGTATTAAGCAACCTTTTAGCAGAAATTAGAATCTCTTAGGCAATATAGCCTTTATTTAACGCCCACCTTTAATATAAGAAGATATAGTTAGGCGCTAATTGAATATACTTATATATAACAGTTGCTAGGGCAATTACTATCTATTTTAAATAGTGCAATAACGACTTCTTTTACTACTTTTGTAAGGATTTTAGTAAATAAACTGCCAATATATTTAACGCTATCTCCTTTAACTTACGCTGCGATTTTAAGCAAGTTTTTTATTAAAATAAAGTTTATACTAGGCAAAATAACGCTTTTATCAAACTATATTTAGTGACTCTCACTGCTTATAAAAAACTTTTTAAGTAGGACTTAATTAAGCTTTAAAACTAAAAACTTAACCTAAGATTACACGCTTATAAACGATAGCAAGGCATTTTGCTACTAAGACTTTTTTAACCTTTATAATAAAAGAAAGCGCTTTAGCAAAAGCTTTAAATCTATTAAGAGAAACCTTAGCAAGAACGATTAAATAGTATATAATAGATTATTAAAAAACCCTCGGCATACTCCTAAGTTAAAAAAGCTTTAAAGAGTAGCTTGCAATAAAATCTCTTGCTACTATTGCCTTTATTACAATTATAATAAAACCTTTTATAACCACCGTTTTTATTATATATATAATAAATATTGAATGGGCTTCCTTGTATACATACGTATCAAGTATAAATAAATAACATAATGGGGTAGAGACAAAATTGTATTCAGCTCTACCTCGTACAAAGGAAAAGAGACGAAGTCTCCTGCCTTATATGAAGGATTTATATATGCGTTTTAAGCATACGTAATACGCATGCCTAGTCTTAGTCTGCTGGACCACTTTGGTAGTCGGCATTGGCATCTTCACTAACCTTTATACAAAGCTGCAATGCTATTTATTCCAACACTGGCATCTTTTCTTTTGCAGCTCGTACGGTTATATATATAGAAACTATAGAGAAAAGACTATAGTTTTTACAAAAGAAACGCACTATAAATCTTATATTATTCTAGCAGTTAAATGTTAGAAAAAGTAATTATACTTATAAGGATTGTTGAAGACCTTGCTTTCTAGTGACCACCTATATGTGATATATTATATATAGTTAAGTCTTTTGCCTTCTAAGTAACTCTCTATATAAAAAGAATTATATACAGCCTTTATTGCCTTTTGAGTTATAAACTTTCTCTTAGTAAATTATAGGCATTTGCTTATTAGCGTTTAAAGTAATTTATACTTTTAGCTATATATAAGGTATAAAAGACTTTATTCCCAACTTAGCCTTTAATTCTCTCTTTCTCTCTTTTTCCTTTATCAACAACCAACTTTTAACTATATATAGTCTTCTATTCTTTTCCCTTCTATATACATTACTACTAACCTTTCAACTTGCGTAAACATCTTGTACGCAAGTAAACAAACGAAAATTTAGTTACTATAGCAGCTTTCGCCCTCGTCGCAAACATTTTAGCCCAGCTAATCTTTTATATAACCTTCTTAGGTATAAACGCCGGCTATCAAGCCTTTATTATGCATTTAGGCTCTAATGCCCAGTTTTATGCCAATGCTCTTAGCCTTTGCAAAAATGTATATAGTATATTATCGTTTTCTTCTATTATACGTTTGTAAACTAATAAAACATAAAACTAAAAATTAGCCTTAGCCAACTTGCCTATAACCAATGTATAAGTTAAAGTAAACATTAACTAAAAACATATATTCCTAGCTTTTGCTAAGATTATATAATAAGACTTATACTTTATTATACTATAAGTTTATCCTTTGTTTTTATCTCTATATAAAAAATTAACGTTATCTAACATTGTTGCTAGCGTTAGCCATTATGCAAACGTTAATTATAGTTATATGTATAGAAACTTAAACTTTTCTGCTAATCTCTTTAGCAACTGTATGTGCATAGTAAGGTACTAGCATAGCGCCTGCGCTAACTATATCTAGCGCTTGTATGCTATTTAATGCTAGGTAATAAGTTATATGGTAGAAACATTAGGGGTATTTGGTAGTTGTCAACGAAAAGGGATTTCTTAATAGCTTATATAAGATAATATAAGTAAAAGAATGAGAACTTTTACTTTGCATAAAATATATTTTGTTTAATTATAATTATTATTCCTCTCTATCCTATTGGTTAATATATCCTTTAATCTGTATAGTAAGTTGATTTGTTAAGATTAAAATATTAAAGGCAATATTAGGTTTACCCTTTATATACGCATCCGCTAGATTATCGCTGCTATTAATCTACTGGACCTTTAAAATCTCTCTCCTCTTATATAACTCCTAAAGAGTTATAATGTCAATCATTAGTTGTTTTTCCTATGTCATTCTAAGCTTAATCAAATAATTATATATAAAGTAGAAATTTGTATAAATTACTAATGAGATCTAGGGAAAGTTTAGCTAATTAGTAATCTTTCTTAGGGTTATATATAGGGCAATTCTAATATCAAATCCATTTACTATTTCATATAGCTTACTAGCTAATACGCTCCTAGTAACCCTTTTGCATTTAAAAAAATTCCAGTATATAATATTCTCTTAAAGAGTTAAGTCGTGCTTCGTACGATCTACCTCTTTACTAAGCATAATAATAAATCTTAGCTAGGAAGAAAAGTCTTAGTTATTGGCAAATAACCCGTTGGTAAAGATAAACAACTTTATACGGGATATATTAAAAGAAATATACCTCAGACCTCTTCATGCGTTGTCTATTTGCCACTAGATCCTCTTATTTAGGAATATAATGTCTTCCTTCTTAAGTATATAAACTTAAGCTGCGATAAATAAGTTATACAAAGCCTTTAGCTATAAAATTGATAAAATATATGCTGCTTATGCGCGTTAAGAAATATATTGCTAGGCTGCGTTTTCTGCACGATAGTTAATAAGCTAAAGGTCGTTAGCCTAGCCTTTCTGCACAAGAATAATGTTCTCGTTGTCCAACTTAATTTAGCCGCTATTAAACTCTAACGAATTATTATGCAACAAAGTTACCTTAGGCTTTGTACGATAGCCCTTCTTCTTTATCTTGTCTTTCTTACGGCGCGAAAAGCTCTTTGTATTAAAGCTGAATGTATCATTAGTCTATAGAGCAGTGATTCTAAATTTATGCAAACCGTCCTTAGATATTAACAAACATAAGTTATATGTTGAGATATCTATGTTTAGGTTTTTTGTATAATATATATAGTATATCTTATACTAGTATAAACTAGACTTTGCTAGTTTATATAAAGGCTTTTAGATCTAGAGAATAGTGCCCTTGGGATATTTATCTTAAAGTTCTTTAGAAAAAGATGCTAAAATAACTTATGCAAAATTATTATAGCTTTATACATACGCCTAAGTAATATTTTGCATCTCTTTATATATATCAAAATTTTTTATTAACGTAGGGCCTAGTGCGAGGATAAGTTGCTGGCTTATTCGTTGAATTGTTAGTGCTTGAGTTAAGACCCTATTCTTCCCATTATCTCTATACCCTTGGACAACCAGCCTGCTCTTTTTGTATAAGCGTATTGTCTTGCCCTTAATCTCTTATACTAGTCAAGTCTTAAAGATTTATTTATTTTAGTAAACGTAAAAGTCATGCTAAATCATCTTAAAGACACCTTGTGCAATTAGATTATTAACCTTTATAGCATTAGATTCCTTAAACGAAGCGCCTAGAGTTGTAATAACACTATCTTCTCTAAGCTTAATAGCCAACGCACGATTATCTTTCTTCTTTTGTGTAAGGTAGGTCTTTGTATAAATAGCCTTAGATAGTTATCCCCTCTAATGTATCCTCTAGGTAAAGTAAATTATTGCACAAGTTTTCTTTTATAGTCGCCCTCTGCGACAGACTATTAAGGGTTTTCGTACGGCAGGAGCGACCTTACTATCGCTATTGTTAATGTCGTCTTCTAAGGGCAAATAATATAGTTTTACATGCATATATCTGAACTTTGCTGGTTTATTAGTTATATTAAAAACCATATTTTGTCTTTTATACGCCTAAATCTTATATAGGCCTTGCTACCCTTGCTTTTTCCTCTATACTAGCACTTTGCTGCAAAGCGATAGGTCTTGGACTATGTACGGCTAAGGTTTATTCCTAGTATTAATTATACAATTAATCTCTACCTAGGCATAGATTTTCTGTAGTTCATCTATAGCCCTAAAGACTACTTTTGCATAAGTAATTTAGTTAAATAATAATAGCGAGTTATAATTAATCTATAGGTAGGCGCTAAAAATAAGTAGCATTGGTATAAGGCCACTTAGTCCAGCTGTATTATTTAAGGCTTTAAGAGCTATCTAGAAAATTATACGTTTGTTGGTATTATAATTAATTTCCTTCTTAAAAATATTGTATGCTTTCCTTAATGGTATATAAGCTTTTTCCACCTTGCCGACTGCCTAATGTGTCTTGATTAATACCTTTTTGCACGTATATCTTATAATTTATGCATATCCTTTAAACTCTTAAAACGCAAAATTTGTTTTAGCGTTATGCATAATAACGTTTAAAGGTCTAAGATATATAAAAATCTAACATCTATACAAAGTATCCTATATGCTTTATGCGTCTTCTTTATCTAGGAACTCTTTAGCCTAGTATAAAGTCAAAGCGTCGATGATATAAAGAATATTGCTATTAGCGAAACGTACGATATCTATGAAAATTTTATAATTAAAATTATAGCTATCCCTTAGGGAGAACTTAAATTTTTATAATAATTATTTATGCGTTTAGCAATAATAGCAAAACTTTTAAATTTATTTTAAAGTTAAGTAATCTACATTGTGCATTCCAGCATCCTTTAGCAACTAGTATAACCTATTTATATAAGCGTAATTAAATTGCTGATGTAGTTGTTGAAGTTTATGCTTTAAAAGAAATATAGCCAATTCTACCCTTAACAAATTAAAAAATAAATGTCTTTACTTTTATATAATAGGAATAAAAACTTTATTATTTCTCTATATAATAATATTTATTATATTGTTAAAATATGCACTTAGGCAATCTATATCTTTGAGAGATAGTAGGAATAGAGTGTTAGTATCTAGCACATAGTACGTAACCTTTCTCAACGGGCTTTGTTTCACTATAGTGCTAATTGTACGAAGAGAGTCTCTTCCTTTAAATTTAAATAAATAAGGTAATGTCTCCCAGATAATCTTTGTGCGTAGGTTTTCTCTTATATATATAAAGGCTTAAGCCTTGCTAATAATTAATAGCTTAGATGCTCTAGTATTCCATAGCTTTCTTTAGTACTTGTGCGAGTATTAATTCTCTAGAATAAATAATATTAGTTTTAGTAATTCATACGATAAATTATATATGCTAAGCCCTATTGTGTGATAAATAAATAAGGTAGAAAGCAAATAGCCTATAGCCCTTTGCCCGTCTTCCTTAGATTCCAAATCGTATATATTTAGGCGGTTAGGTTTATTGCCTTTATAGTCTTAGACATAGGCAAGCATATTGTCCTTTAATAGTAGCTTAATGCCAATATTTTTATACAAGGTAAAATACCTTATATAAAACCTCACATGCTCCTTTAGCATATAGTTTATTAACTAATATTCCTCTTTTTTGCATATAAAACATTTTTTATTTATATAGTTAAAAGATTTTTAACCAAAAAAGTTCTCTTGTGCGGCAAGCGCAAATTTAGGTTGCGCCTTTTATTTTAAGTTAAGTAACTTTTAAAAGCTACTTTTAGTATATATATAGTCTATTAGATACTAAGAAATATATAAATCAACTTTTGTTAGAAAAATTAATGGTTTTTTCTTAGATGCTAACTTAATGGCTGCATATATATTTAAAAATAGCCTTTTGCACGTAGGCTTTTGCTAAATAAAGGCTATCTTAAACTCTAATATACTATAATACGCCTTTTCTACTGCTGTATAGAGCTAGATCTCGCCCTAATACTTAGCTCCTAATGCTTATTATATAAGCTATATTTTATTTAGCAAAATCTCTAGCATATTTGCTAATATTTTATCTAAGTTCTTCTTTTTTAGTTATATAAAGGTTAAGCTGCTTTAGTTAGCCTAATACTAGCTATAGTTAATATAATAATTAAAATAAATGTTAATTATACAATAAATATTATATTAAATCTTATTAAGGCTAATATAATTAAGATAAAACTAGAGCGTATAATCTAAGAAAACGTATAATTACATAGCGTAGTATTTCTACTCATTGATTCTAAGCTGCTTGTATACAAAAATAAAAATTCTTGCTTTGTTATATAAAATATCATATAGTTTCCTAGTATAGTTTAAATCTCTTTGCTACACTTTTACAAAAGCTTAAACTTAGCTTAGTAGATATATATTGTTTTGTACGTGCCTTAGGGGTAGCAACTTAAAAGAATTATATCTTAAGTTTATAAGGGAAATTAGAGGAATTTGTATAAGAAAGCTATGGTCCTTATAGATAAACTGTCGTTTTAATAAAATTATGCTACTCTTCCTATTATATAAATAAGATTTTTGGTTCTAATTTTCAGGAATTGTGCAGTTTCTTTAACAAAGCATTACACAAGCTATTCCTAAAAGTGCTGCCTCTTTTATTTATCTATGTTTTTTATGCAAAGCTCTTTAATTATATAGGTCTTCTTAGTGCTCTTATTAGTTTTGCCGCTAAATTTAAGGGTTATATATTTATTCTCCTCTTAAACCTAATAGGTCTTTAGATTAATAGAAGGCTTATTATGCAGGCTATTAAAAAGCAAAGCTTATAGATATTAATTATATAAGAGTTTATTATATAAAAGTTATTAGAGCCTTAGTATTTATATGAGATTATTAGGCAATAAAATTATAACTAAGAAGATATATAAGCTAGCTATTTAGTATATTAGTCTGTTCCTTAGAAAAAACGTATCTTTAAGACTAAAGAATATCTTAAAGTGCACGTTTAAAGGTCTATATATTTTATTTAAACTAATAAGTTATCTAGCCTATAAAATCTTCTTTGTATAATTATACAACCTTATCTAAAGATAAGAGACCTTTATATTTAGAGATAAGTTGGCCAATGTATATATTAATTTCCTTTAAATCTATTAGCTGGGTAATATTAGGAACCTTATCTTAGTAACCGTACAAAATGCTTATTTTCTATGCTGCTAGGGATATTAAGCTGCCCTCTGCCATCTCTTCGTATAAAAGAAAGTCTTTGTCGTCGTTTTTAGGTTATTCTTAGCATCTTTAAGGTTGCTAACGCTCTTAGGGTTATTATTCTTGCTTATCTCTAAGCTTATATGCACTAGCAGCTATAAACAAGTTATCTAGATTTAAAACACTTATTATCAAGGTATAATTACACGCTATATATAATCTCTAGTTTATATAAAGGTTTTAAATAATCTTTTAGCCTTTGCCTTTTTGCAAAAAGAGATTTATATATGCTTTTTATCGTATAGTCCACTAATAACTTATTTAGCTTAACAAATATAGAAAATAAAATCAAGCACAATAATACTATTATATACTATTATACGCCTAAAAGCACTTATTATCTCATTACTTTTGCTAATCTATGCTTGCTAGCCACAAACACTAATTAGTGTTAAATAAGCTTCCTTATATATATACGTATTAAGTATAAACAAATAACATAATAGGGTAGAAACGAAATTATATTCAGCTCTACCTCGTACGAAGGAAAGGAAACGAAGTCTCCTGCCTTGTACGAAGGATTTATATACGCGTTTCAGGCATACGTAATACGCGTGCCTAGTCCTAGTCTGCCGAACCACCCTAGTGGTCGGCACCGGCATCTCCACCAGCCCTTATACAAAGCCGCAATGCCATTTATTCCAACAATAAACTATATAACGCCTATAATAAAACCTCTTAAAAGTGCCCTTTTGGTTATATTTGCAATAAAACTTTTCAAGGTTGCCTTTAGAATAAGGCCCCTTTGCGTTAGTTTTAGTGGATTATATAATAAGACTGCAATCGTTGCCTTTTGACCGTTTACGTATATTATACAACACTTTATTCCTGGTATCAGAACCGCTTATATACCGTTACGATCCTTAGCGGTATAACCCATACGAGACTTTTTCTCTACTTGAGTATCTAAATAACTATATTAACATTTAAACTTTAATTAGCTTTATAAAAATATATAGCCTAGATTAAAAGTATATAAGCAAGCTATATAATTTATTAAATGATAAGCTTAAAACCTTCTTTGATTTTTGCTAATATGCCTAAATCAAGCCTAGCTAATTTTACGCCGTTTTTCCAAAGATTTTAACCAACCGCGCTCAACGGTTCTATAAGAGCTACGTTATCTATTCTAATATATTTGCAGAAGCTTATATTAAGATTAAATAGCACTTTAACATAAAAGTTAACTACTTTTATTATTATATAAACTAGATTTTAACAACTTTTAATAAGATTAGGCAGCAGAACAAAGGAAAGGACTTTTACAAAGTTTTTAAGATTTTGCTTAATAAGCTATAATTATGCTAATATACTTTAGGACTAAATTATACAAGCAAACAAGCACTTAAGACTATAGTAATTAAAGCTTGCCGTAGAGTATACAAATTTAAATATGCTTTTTTTAAGCTTATCATTACCTACAAAAAGCTATTTTCTAACCTACGCTCCTTAATTGAGACTTACCTTGCCTATAGTCTATAATAGCAATTAACCGCTAACGAAGCGAATGATTAATATTATTTAGACCGCTGTTATAGCAATAATCATAGCAAAGGTAAAAGCTTTTGCAACAGCCCTTATAGCGGCTTTCGTCTGCGTAATGGCTTTTAAAGCCATAGTAGCAATTATTATAACGATTGCCTTTTTTAGCAGCGTATACTATAGAAAAAAAAGTGCTATATATATGGTAAAAAAGGTTATTAGTTAATAAAATACTTTTAAGAGAAATGCGACTAATTACGCAATTAGTTTATTGCTAACTACTAGTTTAACAGCAACAACCTTAATAGCTTTAAAACGTATTTAGCAAGTTACAAAGGTAATAAAGCAGATTAAATATAACTGGAAAATAAGGTTAACAATGATAACAAGGATTACAAAGAGAAGACTAAAGCTTCTACTTAGCTTGTAAACTAAGGCTTTTTATATTGCTTTATTGGCGATAATATTTATTTTGCTAATAACTTTAATATAAACGCCATGCAATTCCTTATTAAAAACTATTATATCTAATTACAATTCTAAGGCATACTACTCAATATAGGTGCTATAAAAGTATCTATAGCTGGAAAAAAGCAATTCTTTGCTTTATAATAAAAGGATTTTTTTATTAAGCTTAACAAATTAATAGCAAGATAAGCTTTAATTAAATTTAGCAAAGGATTAGTAACAAATTTAATTAGAACTATCATTATTAACACCTTGATTAAGCACGTTAACTTTTACGTATTAAACGCTTTAACGCCCTTTTTACTTTGCCTCGCAGATATAGACTGACTATGCGTTTAATTTAATAATCTGACAGACTAACTTATTTATAACAATAAAACCGTTCTTGTTATATGCAAATAAGGCTACCTATGGTTTTTTTTAAGCAAAGAAGAATAAGCAGGCGTTTTTTTCACAAAAACAAAGCTACAACGCCTTTATCGTTGCTTTAGCTACCCAGCGACGTACTAACTTTATTAGCTGCTTAAAAAGGCTGGTTATAATAACATTGATAAAAATATATTATAATTAATCAAAAAGTTTTATTACTATTGCTAATTGCATAGCAACACTTCTTAGCGCTTTAAGTTTACTTTAAAAAACGATTGCAAATTTAATTACAAGATTTTCGCAGACGTTATATATCTTAAAAGTTGCTCTGTTTTTTACATTTTAAACTCTTTAACAGCTTTCTACAGCGGCCGTTTTCTTTTATCTTTATTGGCTAAAGATATTTGAAAAGCCCTACGCCTACTATAGATTAATACTTATCAAAAACTTTTTAATATGATTATATATAACGCTAGCACTAATTTTGCCTTTATAAAGTTTAGATTAAAAGTTAAGCTAATAGGAATCATATGTAAATAAGTTTTCGTTAAAGCCTACTGATTTATTGGCAAGCTGGAACGATACTACGCTCTACTCTAACAAGCTTTTGATATTTTATACGATAAGCTTTACGATACAACGTTTAACGAAGCAATCTTGCAAATAGCCCTTAAGGCTGTCAACGATACCATCAGACTCTACGAGCTTATTTTTATCCTCTTCGTTTTCAGCGTATATTCTTATATGATAATTAATTTAGCCTTATTGCTATTAATTATTAAAAGAGCCAAGGCGGTATAGAAGGCTATAAAGACATTACGCAAGGCAGCAGCTAAGCGCTAAGTAAAAGGCGCTTTTAATACTTAAAATAAACCGTTTATTGTAGACGTGCTTAAGCTTTTACTTTAAAGTAAGGTATAAGTTTGGTGAGAGAAAGATAGCTGGCAAGGGCTTTATAAGATTGCGGCCGTTAACGGTTATAACGTTACCCTTAAAATGCCCAACAGGCTCGCTACCTTTAGATTAACCGTTCTTCAACTTTACTATCGCAACTTTAATACCTTTATTCCGACTTTTTCCCTAGCGACCACCTATTGCAACTCTAATACTAACACTTTTTCTTTTTCCTCAGCAATCGACAATAAAGACTATTAGCCCTTTAATAATGCTGCTAATGCCATTAGTGTCGTTAGCAATATAATTATAGTTGCTATAGGGCCTAAGCGAAGGAGACGACTTTCTAGCTTAAAAAATAAGCCGGCTAGCGCCTTTTTAACAAGGAAGAAAGAGGACAACTATAACTTTGCCGTTAAGTTAAGGAACGACGATATTATAACAACCTTAGGAGAGCCGTTCAAAGTATTTAACGCTTAAGAGATAGATAACCTCGTTGGCCGTGGCGTTTTTAGCTTTAAACGCTATAGCAAGGCTAGGCATAATAGCTACTGCATTTTTAAGGCCTAAATGGTATGGGAAGTTAAGGGCAAAACTACTAAGCTTTATAAGAAGTTACGCTTAGTTATATAAAGCTATAATAATAAAAAAAAAGCGTTTATTTTAACGCAGTCTTTTACAATTTAACATGTTAGCTAGCGGTTGATTTTAGCCTTTGTGCCGTTATTGTTGCAAGGCAATATAACGCTATTATTATGCGATATTACTTAAGCATACTTATAATTATAAACTAAACTTATATATATTATATTAGCTATTATTTTAGCTGCTTTATAAACTAAATACCCTTAAAACACTATTATTAAAGTAATTAAGCTATTTTATAGCATTGCCAAAGCAAGCGTTTACTAGTTTGCTACGTACTAAGGCTACTATTAGAAAAAGCTTAATATATTAACCTTAACCTATGATTTATGCCTTTTAATTACCAATAAACCTTCAAAGACTTTTAACTTCGTTGGTATGCAAACTAACAATACCTTTATCTTAGCTACGTTAGCTTTTTTAGCACTAGAAGACTAGAAATTGCAAAACGCTTAGTTTAAGGCTAAGCCTAAAACCTTTCTTTCCCTTAGTACTGCTTTAGATTTTAACAGCGCTATATTAACAATAAATAAGATTAAGCTAAACTTAAAGCAAAAGGGTTAAAGCACTAAGATCGTTTTCGTTAATTTTAAGTTAGCTAACTAAGCCTAACAATATATAAAGCAATACGCTTATAATGCTTATATCGCCTTAATTTGCTAATTAAAGGCTTTTTTTAACTTATTTATTACTGCCTAAATTTAAAACTTTAATAAAGGTAATTATATAAAGCTTAACAGTCGCTTATAGTAGCAACTTGGTAACTTATTAAAAGGGCTATAATATATTTCTTTTAATTTAGCAATAACTAAGCTTTTTGCATTTGCCAATAGCTTTTTAGCTGGTAATAAAGATTTAAACTCTTAGATTAAGTTTATTTTAGCGATTGGAAATAAGACTAATACTAATGATTAATTTACGTTAATAAGAAACTTTATACATTAGAGTTTTACTAAGTGCAAAAGGGTTACTTAGAGCTTTTTAGCGTTAGAGATTTATAAAACCGTTAACGCTTTTAATATTAATCTCTTAATAGAGACAACGCTTCGCTTAATAACTAATAGACTCGGCTTTTCTACGATGCCTTTAGTTATTTATACAAACTCGTATTCTTTATATAAATGCCTAATTAAATTAAATATAACTAGGGAAAAGAGGCTGATGATTAATATAATGGCTTTACATTAGTTATACAAACGGTGCGAGATTATAAAGGTATAATAGGTTAATAGCAACGATAACTTTGCCAACGCTATAACAAAGGCTATACTAAATAAAGCGCTGGAACGCTTAGTTAACAATAATAAATTAACGATACAAATAAAGGGTTTTATTTAAAAGCTTACAAACTAGGTAATAAGTATGTTTTCTTTATATAGTATAACTATTACTCGTTTCTTTCTTATTTAAGCAATTGGTTGCCTACGGCTTAAGTTTTAGACTAATTTTTCAAAGCGTACAATAAAGGGTTACGAGCCGATACAAAAGACTGCCAGTATAGGTTAATAGCTATAGCAATAGCCCAGTCTACCTTAGACCAGAGGCATATAGCCACTAGAAGGAACCAGCTGGCTAAATGGCTAGCTAGGCCAATTTGGCCCGACGGCAATTAGAAGGGACCATACGCGTGTACGCCTAATCCCTTTGGCGTACGACGATAGTTTCCCTTCCGTTCCTTCTGCCAGACATCATCAACAACAATAGCAAATACACTCGTTTTCACCCCCCATTCAAACCTCTTCGTATACGGAGATTGACTTACCAACAGAAACCACTCGGACCCGGCGTTCTGGTCGCGGACCAGGAACGAGAACGCGACGAGTGGGAACGAGATGCAGCCAGGGAACCACGACAACTGTTTGTGCAAAGCCAGGTGCTGCCGACGCGGGCTGTATGAGCGAGGCCAGGAACAGAAATGTCCATGGCGCTGCCACACGGGTATAGATGCGGCGACAACTCACGCGGTGCGTCGTCCTGGACGTCAAAGCTCGTGGACTTTGCCGTGCTGCCGCCGATCAGCCGTGATGAAGAGAGAACGTAGCAGGCATCAAGCCCACCCAGAGACCTGCAGTCTGCCATGAAGAGCATATGTGGCCGACGCAAGTAACATATACCTAGGTACACAGATGTGAAAGGCTGCTTGAGCTTCACACCCTCGAATATGTTAGGCCCCGCTCCTGGATCTTCCGCACCGTCCTGTTCGTCGTCTGGGATCAAACCTGCGTACACCGTCGTCTTCCGTACACCACAAACTTTGAAAGCCGTTGTCTCCCAACTATTATCTGTTCTTCTATGCAGCAGGACATCGCTGGAGATGAGACCTCCATCAAAGTCCCCTTCGTCGTCACACGCGGTGTTGTGACCTTGAAAGCCGATGTCATCAGTGGCAGTGTGGTCGCTGGGCTGGGCACCAATCCTGTTCCCAACAGGCACACCTCGAGTAGTGATGCCGATTGCTTCGGCCCAGCCATCGAATGTGGTGTTGGTGAGCGAGGCACTGACGGCTCACAAGGGTTGCCTGCCGTTCGGAGCGGGGACCTCGAGTGTCCAGAGCATCGTGTGGTGCTCCAACTCGACGTCTGGAAGCCGGAAACCCGATCTCGAAGACGGAGACGAAGCCTGTGATCGCGACGACTTGTGCCCACAACTGCCCTAGGGCAGCCTTGCTCGGGTTTAGTAGCCAGAACAGATCATCCTTTGTCACGGGTTTTGGAAGCTGGGGCTCCAGTGATTCCAGGTCTATATTGTGTAGGTTTCCGGATTCCAGCAAGTTTGCTTGAGCAGACCTTTGCTGACTTTTGAAGAGTGGCCGCTGGAGAGCTTTGCCGACAACGAAGCTTGGCATGATGCTCAGCGGGCGCCTAAAATGCCCTTCATACCAGATGCATTCTCGAGGACGGACAGCAAACATCTGCTCTGAGAAATGCAGTGCCACAAGTTGAAGCCGCAAAGGGACCGAGAAACCCTGACGAGCCGGCTGATTACCTTTCCGCTTCTGCAAATCGGCGGTGTCGCAACTGAAATCATGTATGCCTTTGGGAAGAGGCCAGCTGGTAAGTTGACGTCGGACCGTACTACTGGGTGGATTTCAGTTGACAAATTTGTACCCTTGTGCAGGCTGTTTCGGTTCCGATGGCATTACAATTCATGGCGGGCTGCTTGCCAGGATCCTCAGCCTGTGTAGCTGCCCCGGTACCACCGCTTTTGCTTAAGCCACGGTAGTCTACACGCTCATTGGTGTCATATTTGCACGACGGGGTCAGAGATACTGGAAGGAGGGTGGGTTGTTTGTGCTCATGGTTTCAGTGATGATCGGATGTTTCTCTGGGTCAACTCGGATGGTAGAGGCGTTGATTGTTGGGGGTTATCTCGGTCTTGTCGTGAGCGATATGCTGGTTCTGCGGGATGTCTGCGTAGGTTGAGCGACGGGTCCTGCCACAAAGTCGTCACATTCGCAGCTTCTGTCATATTTTGTGTGCGCGGCTGGGAATCTTGAAATGGGCAAAAACACCTTTCATTCTGAGCCGGGACTCTAGGAAGATCGACTCGAGACACATGCCATTGCCTGGAGAGATGAACTGTCAGGGCGCTGATGGTGATGAAGATGCCGAGATCAGCTGGCTTATACGCCGGACGACGGACTAGTCACTGGGCCGTGCTACTGAGACCCTTCACAATGTCAGATGAGTCTAGGTATGAAGAGGCCCTGGAGCCTGTTGTGGTTCTTCGGCTCCAGAACGAGCCCTCCTGCAGTACCTAGGTAGGCGACGGTCGGAGAAGCAGGGCAGGACTGGGTGAGGCGTTATGTGATGTTTTTTCTTATTCCTTCTCTCCGATTGATTTGTATTCTGTAAGCCATTTTACTTAACCATTCTGAAGAATGCATAACTTGACAGGCCATTGCCCTAACGTCCCTGATGGCCCAGTTCCTTGAACAATTCCAAACCCGAAATCATACCTCTATGTAGGCCTCAAAGCACAACTCCGGGCGTCTCACCCTTCACAGGCTTGGACTCAGGCTTCGGAGCCTTGATGTTCCTCGCCTTCATCCTTGCAACCATCGGCACAAGCAGATTTTGTCTTACACCCCGCAACACAATCCTGAAATACTCCTGCTTATCAAAATCCTCGCTTAGCACGGGAACGGCGCAACGATAATCGTAGGTGTGTTCGACAAAGTAGCGAAAGTGCGTGTCGACCTGTCCGAGGCGCGCAAGAGTCTTTCTTGACTTGGCTGCACCCTCCCAGTCCAGCATCAATAGTGCGGTCAGCTCTGCAAGTTTGACGGGCATGTACTGGAAAAAGAACTCGTAGAAGTAGAACCATCGGTCGTCCAACCCAACGTAGTAGCCCTTGGGTTTGTACAAGACGATGTTCTCAGGCTGCTGGAAGTAGCCCACTGTTTCGAAGGCCAGGTCCCACGTGCTGGGGCCGGCTTTGGTAGTCGAGACACAGTGGACAATCTTGGCCTGGTCGTTCAGGTTCTTCAGATCAAAGCTTCCGTATGTTGATGGGAAGAGGGACTCGTTGATGATACACTTGGCGACCTCATCGACAGGCACGACGTCGAGGATTACGGATGGATCGCCGTGAAGGACCTTGAGACCTCCGAGCGCGAAGGCCGACATAGGACCTGCCAGCGCGGCGAAGCTGTCGATCCAGCCAGGGAACGGATATTGCAAGCTTGCAGAGATGATGCTAGGACGGACAATGGTGGTGGGAGTCCCGCCCATCTTCGAAGCAATAACATGCTCTGCAAGACATTTTGCAAGGGTGTAGTAATTCGGATGACCAGTCTCGGCGATGATCTGGTTTGGGTCTTTCCGTCCCTCATGTAGATCGTCAAGAATCTGCTGTGCGGGTCTCGGAAGGACGACGAGCTGCTCCTAGATTGGCTCTTTGGTGAATGGCGTGACGTATGCGGTGGACGTGAGGATAAGTCGTTGTAGGTTTGGGCAAAGTTGTGCCAATTCTAGGATGTTGACGCTGGCTGTCACGTTCTCGGCTAGTAGAACGTTCAGTGAGGATTCGAAGGCGACGCAGCCTGCGCAATGAATGACATGTGTGATCTTCTGCGTCAGATCGCCCAAGGTGCCCGGGGCGATCCCACATTCCGGCTCCATCAGGTCGCCGGACAGGACTATAACATCCCCATCCCAACCAATGGGGAGCTCTTTGAAGCAAGGAGACTTGGCTATCTCTTGGAAGCGTTCCGAAGGCGACTTGCTACGTGATGGCCGGACCAGGACAAGAAGAGTGTCGAAGTGGATGGAGGCTTCACCCTTGCGGCGAACGAGCTCTTCCAGTACGACTTTTCCAAGGAAACCGGTCACTCCGGTGAGCAGGATAACAGGAGGTGGTGCGGGAGAATCGGTGGGCACAGCGTGCTCGTTCGGTGGAGAGAGGTCAGCCATTCTGAAGAGATGCAAATGTACGTCAACCGAGACCAGTATTGTTTGTTACGACGGCGGTAATGAGTGAGGAGTGTCGTAGGACACGCCGAACCGTGATGGGGAACAATGGCAGAGCTTGTGATGTTCTAGGGATCTGTGTCTCCAGGTTCATGTCTGACGGGCGATCTCGACGCGTGCACACAACAAAAGACAGATCCACACGACGTCCTTCGTGCCTGAAATAGGATGATAATTTGCTTTGAGGAAGGCTCAACGCTGGTGGTTGACTATTCTTTGGCATGCGCAAGAGCTGTTCACCAGATATATCTCGCGCCTTCCAGAGCACTGGGGGAAGGAAGTCGGACCGGAAGGCACTTCAGTTGGGCGAGCTGAGTGTCTCGGGGCAACAGAATTAGAATCTATCTCTCGGATGTGGGTTAGAAGCGCCTATGGATACCTACTTAGTAAGGTAGCTAGCTAGCTTGGAGTTCTACTCCGAGTCTTCTACACCGGTGCACCTGGTGACCTCGATTGCGTCCTGTGAAAAAGGGCCGAGAAACCGTCAGCAGAGCCTTTCAATCGCAAATCACCTTGGTATCCAGGTAGTGATGAGTTAATACATACCGGAACACCACTGGGTTCCCATCCCTCTACGAACTTGCTGGAATAGACGAGGTTCGGATTGCCAAAGACGTCCGCTTCATCCACTAGCCCTGCGTCGTCCGTCTTGTAGGCGTGTTTCGTCCGGTCTGGCAGAGGAAGAGGGCGCGAACTCGTTGCCTTCTGGTACTCTCCGCGCTTGTCCTCGACTGTGCTTCTCACGTACTTCAGATACGGAGGATTCCCGGGCTTGACGACTATATGCAGATTCGCATCCGTCAACACTGCAATCGTTCCTGAGAAGGGGTAAGTAAGGTGTCAACGTACCGTTATCAGCTGCGAGGACCGAGCCCGGTCCGACCAGTTTCAATTCCTCACACAGCTTCAGATCCACTGTATAGAGCGGTTTGACATGGTCCAAGAACAGCAGGTCGATCTTGTTCAACGTCCCATCCGCATGCAGCCTCCTCAACGACGACGAACTGGGGCCGACCTCCACCTGGACGAAGTCGCGAAGGCCCGCGAGGTCTACCAGGCTTGAGATGACAGCACCAAACTCTGGGTTGTACTCTAGACTGTAGTACCTCTTCCCACCAGCCTCTCTGAAGGCAGCTCCGAAGACAATGGCAGAGTATCCCACATAGCCCCCCAGCTCGACCATGACCTGAGGCCTCACCTCTTTGATGAGATCAGTCACGATCCCAGACTTGAACTCGCCAACGTTCATGAGGTACTTCTTGGTCTTTCCATACTCGTCAATGGCATCTATCACCTTCTGAGGGTTGCCGCGGATTTCGGAGAGCTTGGGGTGGCTGTAGATAAAGTGAAGCAAAGCGACCTCACGGCCATCATCGAACTTCTTAGATGTGAGTACGTATACCCAATAGCACAGATCTGGGCGAATTGAAAAACTAATGAGCTTACGTATCTCTCTTCCTGTGGCTGGTACGCCTGACCCGTGAAGCTACCCAGCGTGCTCATGTTGTACAACGGAGGAGCTGAGTCCTCTGCGCCTGGTGGAGGATTGGCAAACTTAGAGTGACTTGCTTGTTGTCACAGACTCAAAGATGGAGACAGGAAACCATTGCCATTAGTGGTATTGAGACAACGAGACGGGTGATAAATTCGACGGGGAGCTCCGGGGTCTGATTCCGATGTAGGAAGGTGACCTAAGGGGCAAGCTGAGAATAGAGAGAGGCTCGACTCGTATTTTTCTTGGTGTCTCCTTCCGGTTGGGCACCTGCCTAGGTAGTCATTGGGCGTTCTCTGGGGCTCAACGAGTTGCAACCGTCCTCCGGGTCGGCGCAGGATATCCCACCAGTGCCCACCGCAACCCCTCGACGCGAAAACCCGTGACATTGGGCCCGGGATGAGCTCCTTTGAAGATGGCACCATGTGAGCGTCACCACTCTGCTAGCCCGGGCTGCTTCTTGACAGAGCAACGTACTCGAGAGGTCGAGCGCAGATCATCCGCAAAGTACTTCTACGGTACCGGGAGGCTGCCGCGCCGATCAAGCCTCAAGTGGCGTTACTTGCCGCTAGCGACGACATTTCACAAAGCCCAGACGGCTGGGCGAAAACCCCCGACCACCAATCCCTCGTGCCTCGTGGAGCCGTGGCGCACCCGTTCGGCAGGATTCTGGCTGGGTTCATCCTTTGCAAAGACGTGGTCGTAAATGTCGCCATCCTCGCATGCGAATTGTCGAAAATGCCATGGCCGGTGCTCCCGATGGACCCCGGAAGAGGATGTCTCACATTTTACCGGTATTGACGTTTTGAGCCACTACACCCACGGGAGAACCCCGGGTCCGCCAGCCTCTGTCGCGAGTCTATGACCCGGCGACAGAAACAGACGAGCAAGGGTACAGGTGACCTCCCAAGCTGCCCATGAAGAGTCCGCTCACCCGGTACTGTGCACTTGTCAGTCCAGAGAACAAGTCCCTGCCGTAAGAAGAACCGCCCGGCCCAATTCTCGCCTAGGCGCCGCTTTCACACGTCGGACCGCAGGCCATCAGGAGAAATCTCCAGACGTACCTTTTGACGTCGTTCCGCTATGCAAACACAAGCGGACGAGGAGAGGGATGAAGTCGTGACGACATGACTACATAATGTGCCATGATTCCCGGACCGCAGAGCGCCTATACTTCAAGATGCCCATGCTCCGTCAAGGCCTTCCGGTGGGCAGAACACTCGTCCCACATCACTTCCTAGGCCCCAACACGCAGACCTTGTTTACTTTTTGCCCACACGTCTCCCGCCATCCCTTCCCGCCCCTCACGCACCATGTCTGACCTCAAGGCAAATGTCTCTGAGACACCTCAGGGCTTCCACGTCGAAGGCTACGAGAAGATCGAATACGACTTCTCCTTCGTCGATGGCGTCTTTGACGTCCAGAACCCCGGCCTGGCCAATTGCTACAAGCCATGGGGACGCGTTCTCGCCGTGACTGACAAGAACGTGTATGGTCTGTACGGGGACAAGATGGAGGCTTATTTCTCTCACTACGGGCTGGCCCTTCAGGTTCACAAGACCTCAATTGGTGAGAAGGCCAAGACCATCGATACCTTCTTGAGCATCTGTGACTCCATGACTGAGTTTGGCATCATCCGCAAGGTGAGGGATTTCCCGGCGCGAGATGACCATCGTTGAAGGGACCTCCCCGTGGCTGATCTCTCTTAGGAACCTGTGCTTGTTGTTGGTGGAGGACTTGTCACCGACGTTGCCGGGTAAAGCCTCCCTCTCTCGTTCATTTTCAATGGGGTGGGGGAATGCCTTTCATGGAGCTTGTGTCTCTGGTTCTTTGATCAAGCCACGACCACTGTGCTGACCTCTTCCTTATCAGCTTCGCTTGTGCGGCTTACCGTCGGAACACCAACTTCATCCGCGTGCCCACCACTGTCATTGGTCTCATCGATGCTAGTGTTAGCATCAAAGTTGCCGTCAACTATGGCAACTACAAGAACCGGCTAGGAGCTTACCACGCCCCCATCCACACGTTCCTGGACTTCACGTTTTTGAGAAGCCTGCCCATCGCCCAAGTGCGAAATGGCTTTGCGGAGTTGATCAAGATCTCTTCATGCTCTCACCTTCAGGTGTTTGACTTGCTGGACAAGTACTGCGAGCAGTTGATCGAGCACAAGTTTGGCAGGGGAGATGGTTCATCCGAGGAGCTCACCAAGGCGGCTGATGTCGTAGGTATCCCCTTTGCATGCTGGGCCTCCTGCATTCGGCTCACCAAGACCCATAGATCAACCGCGAGGGAATCTTTGAGATGCTCAAGCTCGAGTCTCCCAACCTCCATGAGATCGGCCTCGACCGTGTCATTGCCTACGGACACACCTGGTCTCCGCTCCACGAGCTGGTGCCCTCGACGCCGCTGCGTCACGGGCATGCCATCTCCATCGACATGGCTTACACCGCCACGCTCGCCAACCACCGCGGGCTGCTGTCCGATGCCGAACACAAGCGCCTGCTGACGCTCTTCTCACGCGCGGGGTTGACCATTGACCACCCCCAGTTCGACGAGGACGTTCTCGAGAAGGCTACGGCCGCCATCCTCAAGACAAGAGACGGTAAGCTGCGCCTTGCGGTGCCCAACCCGCTGGGCAGCTGCACCTTCTTGAACGACATCCCGAAGGAGGAGCTCGCTCTGGCCCTGAGGAAGCACAAGGAGGTGGTCAAGAACTACCCAAGACAGGGTGAGGGCCTTGAGGCCTACGTCGATAGCAGTGACACTGGCTACACTGACCTCGCGTCCGAGAACTTGAGCGTCATGAACACCGTCGTGGAGAATGGTGCTGGGGCCAAGAAGAATGTTGCTGCTGCGGTCATGAACGGTGCCTTGAACGGCGCCGGTGGCCAATCCAACGGCAACGGCCACGCCAACGGTAATGGTCACGCCAATGGCCACGCAAACGGTCATGCGAACGGGCTGAAGAAAGTTGACGATGTTCACGTTGCCGCCGTTGGAATGACGAATGGGGTTCATTAGATGAGTGTTTTTTATCACTAGCGCGCCTGGAGACGTTCGAAATTAGCGATTTTGACGTTGGGTCTCAACTAGGTTGGTCGTTGGAGAGTTGTCAAAAGGGGAAAATATCACTGTAGAGAGGTGACTACCAAAGAAAGGTTTGACTTAGCGCAAACCGAACGCATTTAGCGTCTCCACGAGCTTTGGTTAACGCATTTAGTTGCGTTCCTGACGATCGGTGAAATATTGTGCGCAGATGTTAGTGCGGTGGTCCCTTTTTTGGCCTTCCCGTGCCCCGCCTCCTCACTACGCGTGGCTAAGCACGCTGTGCCGACACTTCATGGTGAAGTCAAACGTGGTAGATTAATAGCTCACCACGCATTTGGCGTTCTAACGGATAGCGTCATCTGCCCCCCCCCCCCAAAAAAAAAAAGGTTATGTAAACTAAACTTTGAGAGGAATAGTCTCAGATGGGACAACGCCCAATTCAGCTATGGGATAGCTTGGGCTGCCTGGCTACGCTGTGGAATAGGTAATCTTCCGTGGGATGATTCGCAGAGAGCCGCCTCGCAATGATGACGACCGGACGTTTCAATAATGAAAACTTAAGAAACTTGGAGAATAGAAGTCTCGTAGAGTCTCCGAAGCCCAAAGCACACGCAGACTTCTCTGACTTTGAGAGAATTGTCCTGCTCCTCAAGGTTGGATTTTTCACGTTCAAGTAAGTACATACGGAAAATGTATGGAAGGGATCTGCGGTTGCCGAGTGCGGCCTTTCCCACGTGCCCAGGTGCGTGCTTTTTACACATTCCCCAGCAGCTCAGTCGCACCTGCAATGCTGGACCGACATTAGTCTGCGCACGGCGTATGCGGAACAAAGCTGTATCCCTGTCGGAAGCGGTGCTCTAAGGCTCTTTCCTGTGGCTTGAGAATGCCTGGGATGAATCATGGGAAAATCCAGCCCGAGGTGACACTGTGTATGTACCAGATTTGTGGGAAAATGGTCATGAGGCGGTCTTTGAACGGCGAGCAAACACACCGGTTCGTTACGAGACTTGGCTTCTGTCGGTCGAGCTGAGCCGACCGTACCCAATTAAAATCAACATCGAAAACTTGCTTGCGGCTTCGGAGAAGCTGGCCAGCAATCAGAATGGACCCCTACTTGGCGGGCCATGTTGTAGGGTTACCTCGCCGCGGCGACACAACCTCTCACACCCGCAGGAGGAAGCCATCTCAGGCCTCGACCTCGGCGAGCTCCCACACCCTCACCGAGAACCCGCCGCGCACCGGACACACCGAGGCCAGAGTGATCACCCACGGCACAACCAACCACAGACGACGGGCAGCAATGGCCTCAAGCAAGCCCCTCTTCCCATTTCTTCACCTCCCCGCCCGCGATCACGTCAAGACGGCTCTTCTCCTCCTTCTCAGTCTCACTACCTTGCCCCTCAGCTATATCCTCGCTGCCCTCATCACTCTCCTCCCCCAGTCCTGGCTCGCCTTCCTCTTCCCCTTCTCGCCGTCCACAGCGACCTCGGCGCTCGCCCACCGCGCACAATGCACCGCCAACCCCAACCCCAATTTCCGCCGGCGCACCGTGCTCGTCACCGGCGTGGGCATGACCAAGGGCCTGACGCTCGCCCGGGCCTTCTGGCTGTGCGGGCACCGCGTCGTCGGGGCGGACTTCGGCGTCGGTAGGTGCGGCGTGTGGACGCCCTGGCGCGGGCTCAGCCAGAAATCATACAGCCGGGCCTTCGACACGCTGTACAGCCTCAAGAGGCCTGACTACGGGCCCGGCATGGGCGAGAGCGAGAGGGAAAAAGTGCAGGGACAGTATGTCGAAGACATCGTCGAGATTGTCGTCGCTGAGGGCGTCGACCTGTGGGTGTCGTGCTCGGGCGTCGCCAGCGCGGTCGAGGATGCGTCTGTGAAGCAGACTCTGGACGGCCTCAGGGCGGACGGGAAGACGACGTGTCGGGCGTCTATCCAGTTCGATGTGCCTACCACCTCGATGTTGCATGAGAAATCGACTTTTGTCGAGCACACGCACAAGCTGGGCCTGCTTGTGCCGGAGACGATCGACGTAACATCGCAGGAGGACGTGCTGCACGCACTAGGACTCGCGACCGTGAAGACTCCCGAGAGGGCGTTCATCCTCAAGCCGGTGGGGATGGACGATGCGAATCGTGGCAACATGACGCTCCTCCCGCTTTCGACACATGCTGAGACACAAAAGTTCGTCCAGCGCCTACCAATATCAAAGGACCGGCCTTGGATCCTCCAGCAGTTCATCCGCGGCAACAGGGAATACTGCACGCACGCACTGGTCGTGGACGGCGTCGTCAAAGTCTTCGCCGCGTGCCCATCGTCCGAGCTGCTGATGCACTACGTCTCGCTGTCCGCCGAGCACGCGTTCAACAGGGCGATGCTCGAGTTCACCCGCACGTTCGCCGAGGCCGAGAAGAAGGCAGGCCGCAGGTTTACGGGCCACCTCAGCTTCGACTTCATGGCCGAGGAGGACGAGAACGGCGGGACGACGCGGCTGTACGCGATCGAGTGTAACCCGCGCGCCCACACGGCCGTGGCTCTGTTTGCGACTCCCGGCCCGGAGCTGAGGGCGATGGTGGATGCGTACCTGTCCGTCCTGGAGGTGGACAGGCGGCCCAGGTCCTCTGGCCCTGGGACGAAGAATGGGGCTGCAGGCATCGTGAGACCGCCGGTGGATACTGCGGACAGGTACTGGATCGGGCATGATCTCGCGGAATTCGTGCTGCTGCCACTGTGGGATCTTATGCGGCGGAAGCTCTCAGTCGGCAAGTTCATCGGCTCGCTGATGACCTTCGTAGAGCACGTCCTGAGCTGGCAGGACGGGACGTTCGAGCTGTGGGATCCCTGGCCGTTTGTGGCGCTGTACCATCACTACTGGCCCACGGCGATCCTCGAGGCTTGGTTGAAGGGCGAGAGGTGGAGTCGCGTGAACGTTAGTACCACGAAGATGTTTCTCTGTTGATTGAGGCCATCGGCGTGCGATGGAAGCCGGAGTCAGTCTGTCTACGCCACATTGGCGGTGCTTTGAGCATGAATGTCGCTGCATTCTAAGGTACGAATAGAAATCAAACGACATGGCTCAAGCCACGATGACACTGTCTGCTGGCCTGTGTTTACTTCCTCAACACGACTGTGTTCAGATCATAAGGAGAGGCCGGGATCCGTGTCTTTCGTCGTTCCTGTCACTGCGTGTCAGCTTCAGGTTGGGACATCTGGAGCTTTCCTAGGCCGGCGACAAGGTATTCGGTATTCGGCCGTCAACGGCCCCCTCTTCTCTCCGCAGCTCAAGGTGCTTGCTCTTCCAAGGTTCCTGCTGCGGAGCTTGGACTCCCTTACATGTTCTTGTTCTGCCGTGATAGTCTAACTTCAAACCACAATTCATTTCAGCATAGTCTGGATCGTGCCCTTCAAGATTGATCCTTCCAACTGGGCGAAGCGAAGCGAAGTCCGACATCTCGAATGAACCGAACCAGAAGTGACCAAAATTCCCAAACGAATCGCCAGTCGATGTTCCTGGAAGACCATTTACTCCTTTCAAGCCTTCCCTAGGTGCTTCTGTCTCGTTTTGCCCGTCCGTCTCAGCAGCTTTGACACCGACAGGCCGGTCAAATATTGCAAGCAAAAACAAGCGACTTGCCAACCTCAACTTGAAAAGACACTCTTTGACCGGACAATCATTTCCGCATCTCGGCCTCCAGCCATTTGACCGCCAACAGTCGATCTGCTTCAGGGCCGAACCACCAATACCCAGAGGTAATATTTTCAGATCAACGTGTACTTTGCACCATTGGTTCCTAGTTCTGGTTGCAACCCGTTTTCAGCAATTTTGAAATCCTCTCATCATGAGTCTCCCGTCAATGTTTGGGTGGGGTGATGCTCAATTTGAGGAGGAAAAGCACAGGTGAGGTTGGAGCTGAGTCGAGCTTGGAGCTCTGACCACCGCCTTCCCGTCGTTAGAGCAAGCTACCCCTGTCAACATAATAACTTCCCACTGGATCATGCGGGTGCCACCTAGGCGTGCTAGTTCGCTGCACTGCAGCTTGAGAGCCTGTTTCTTTGCCCGGCAGAAGGGCATGGCACGGCAAGATTTAACCCCTGCTGCCGGACCTTATGCCGTGCTAAACCTACTATACGGCAGATTTAGCTATAGAAAGTTTTGCTATGCATTTTTGCTAAGTTGTATTTCTTAAGTGGTTTAGCAGCAAATATTAGTTTTTTTAATCTTATAATTAATTTTGTTTTTTTTTAGTGTTATAGTTTTGCTAAATATATAACCCTGCTATTTTTATATACTATTATTATTATTATAATAAACAATGTAACCTTTTTTAATCTAAAGCTTTATAGCTTAAAAAATAAAGATAATAATAATATTTTTTTGCTTTTAATTA
>JALRMF010000277.1:0-67925 GCA_026120015.1 Dendrostoma leiphaemia | reverse complement strand
ATTTAATATAACTTTTACAAAGTTAAAAAATACCTTTTTAATATTTAACTTTGCAGACTATACTTATAATTTTACTAATAATAAACAAATTATCTTTAATAAAAAACTAGTTTACTAGTATAAAGCACCCTTAGATTATTAAAAAGCAAATAAACTAACTGCCTTAAGAAATTAAATATACGCCTTTTTTTAAAAGAAAAAAGCTTTAATATGCATATATGCCTTTAGCAACTAAGTTTTATATATATACTAATATAATTATAAGCATAAGCTATATTATAATAGCTTATAAGCTATTATTAATTACTATGCTAGTAATATATATACCCTTTAAAGCCTTAGCAAAATTACCCTATCTTTTAAATATAATAATACTAACCTTTTTCTAGCTTATAATATAAATAGCTACTTTATTTAAAGCTTTTAATATGCTAGTAAAATTATGCTAAAATAAAACTATATAAAGCTAGCTACTAACGCTAAACTAGGCTTAAGCTACTAAGCCTAAGGCAATAAATAGCTATTAGGTAGTTTTACTACCTTTATAGCTATAATAGTTCTGCTACTTTTATAGTTATAGTAGCCTTGCTACTCTTACTGCCGCTAATAATAGCTAATAATAATAAGCAAAAAAACGCCTTTTTTTAAAAAGAATAGCTAAATGGCGGTAAACAATAAGGCATATAAATAACAAGGTATATAAACAACGGAAATAAAGGCTTAAAATAAGCTAAATAAAATATATTATAAATAAATAAATAACAACTAAGACAGTTATATTTAAAAAAAAAAGTAGTTATATATCTAGTCTAATCTAGTCCGCGGCAGTCTAAAAGGCTAAGCTTATAAAAAACTAATTTCTATATTAAGACTAGCGGGTATTTACGTTAGTAAATGCTGCTTATAAAGACCGCGTTACACACTAAATAGATTTATTTCTTTCTTTTTAATCAACTATCCTTCTAACTGCTTTACTAACCCTATCTATTGTAAGGTTTAAAGTAGAATGGAGGGCTAACTATCGTAGACACACAGCCGTGCTAGTGTAGTCTAAGCACCTAGGCAGTTACGTAGCTTCTTTTCCTACAAAAATTCGTATTAATAAAAAGAGAGAAAAAGGATAAAGAAGGCAGACTATCTACTAAAGGCATACATAGCAATTTAGCTAGCATATTTACTAAATTTAAGTTTTATAAAAAATATATAGCCTTAGCTTAAAAAATAAATTAAGCGAAAGTATAAAGATAAGTTTTATAGTAATACTTTTAAAGCAGTAATCTTAAGGGCTTAAAAGGCAATGCTAGTTAAAATATTGCATAATGTAGTTAACTTAATACTAAAGTAGCTATAGTAGGTTATTAAAAAAAAACAAAGAATATATAAATAAGTAAATAAGATAAGTAATTAATATTAATTTTATTAAAATCTCTATATAAAACTAAGTCACTTTAATGTAGAGTGCTAAAATACTATAATAGTTAGGATGAGGATTTTGATTAGTTATATACATTCTTAAAGTCACCCACTGCTAAAAAACAGGGGGTCGTCCTGTACATAACTTTTTAACGTCACCTCGGTCCGCTCGCACTTACCGGTACCGGTGGCACTTGAGGGACCTGTTGAGGCGGCGTGGCACAGTAAGAGCAGTAATTTGAGCAGGTCCAGTCTCACCAAGGGCTGGCTCTGTCAGCCCTTGGCTCGCATGGGGCCAGCCGCGTAGACGTTGACGATTCTAATCTCCGAGCTGCGGGCGATAAAGGGTTCGTGGGCAATGCTACTTACTGTACGAACGAAGCTGGAGACAGCTGCAGGCGTTTGTTCGTCTGATCTGATCTGGTTTGATCTGACCCCAATCATTAGACGGCGATCGTTTCGAGGGTGGAGCCTGGGACAATCCATCCCGCTTCCTTCCAATATCCCACACGCGCAGCGCACCGTTGGATCCTCTAAGCGCGTGTACGGTTTTGTTGGTAAGAAAGCACCGCACAGGTTGCCCCCCATTGCTCTGTTTCTATTTCGAGAGTTGTCAAACGAGGTCACAGGGTACTCCATACTCTCTCGCTGGGATATTGGACGCGTACGAAGCACCTTGCTTGTCGTTGGTAAATGCTCGTCGTATGTTTCAACGATATGGAGAGTGTCTCGGGACACTGAAACGAAGCATGGACGCCCAGGTGGTCCCTCCAGTGAATCAAAATAGACCTGGACATCTTCAGCTCCATGCCTCGAAACTTTGTAGTAGCGCTGAGCAGGGGGGAGGGGCAGCAAGTGAGAAGGGGTAAAGGAACAGTGGAAGAAGGACCCAATGGATACAAAGTCCAGTGCATATTGTAGATAATTGGGTGGGCAGCTGAAGCCACAGGTCGCAGCTGCCTACACTTGTGGTCCCTAGGATCCCCACCTGCCTCCCGACCCCATCGTTTATTGGGCAGCAGGGAATGTACTAGTGGGGCCTGACGGGAAGCTAGAGCAGAGCGGGCTCTCGGGTGGACCAGAGGCCCCTCCGCCCTTGCCCGCCTTGCCCGACCCTACCCTACCATGTTGTACTGTACAAGCATAGTGAGCATTATCCAGTAGGCCGTCCGCCTCAGTCGCGCAGCCGCAATACTTCCTGCCCTGCATGTCACTGGGCAGGTGTGGATGGCGGGAGGCGATCCCTGACAGGGACGCGAAATCGCTAAACTGAACCACACCTGCAGCCAATCGTGATGGTGTTGGCAGCCAGCCGCTCTCACCAACTACTGGACTGCTTTTCCTCTTCATCCCCACCGAACGTCTCTTGTCACGCACACTGCACTGCACTGCCCTGCCCTGCAACGCACGTCTGCATGCGGCGGCGCCTGAGTCTCGAGAGATTTTAGACGGGAACCGCAGACTTTGCCTCGCCTGCCGCCCGGGGGGTCACCTGTCGTTGTGTTAATTTGCCTGAAATCTTTGTCCCTTGTCGCCTCCCGGACCGTGTCTTCGCCTTGCTCGCTGAGATATCCGAACGAAACCTCCCCGGGGCACACCCAGTTGCGCGAGCAGTAGTACAAGTCTTTGCTGGTCCTTCGCGCAATCGGTCGACTTCTTTGCTCGGTCACGGACCCTCCACTATACTCTCTTTCTCTACTGCGAATGGCATCTTGAGTTGCGAGGCTGCGATCGAGGATGGAGTGACACCACTGCGCACCACATTGTTTGCTTAGCTATCTCTCGCGACCCACACGCGGCGGGCTCTACTACTATCTACCCTGTCTAGCCATGTCGCAGGCCTCAGCTGACGAGGAGATCGTTGCCGTCGACGAGCCTGGTCCGAGGCGCTCGTCAATCGAGAAACCGCCCATTCTGACCGGCTCAGATTTCGAGGACGAGGATGATGATGATCTGCAGCCTACGGCCTTTGATAGACTGCCCGAGGAGATCGTCCAACAGTGAGAAGACCACGTTTCTATGTTATGTGTTGTGTCTGCGCCCTGGCGCGTGTAAGGAAAAGGTGACTGACCCATCGGCACCATGAATCAGAATACTAGAAGCTGCCGACCCAAACTCCTTCGCGTCCTTGGTTTTGCTCAACTCGAAATGGCGAAACGCCTCGCAGCAGGGTCATCTCTACGCGACCCAGCTGATGAGATGTCCCTCCTACTCGGCAAGTCACAAGAAGCAGCCAGACGGGAAGCAAGATAATCTGCCCAAGCTGAGGAAGCTCTTTGCACGCGAGGTCAAGCGCAATCTGTTCGACGCCTACCTGCGGCCCAACCATACCATGATTAAGATCGTGTCCAACTCGATCAGCTCTTCCTCGTGTCCTGGTGGAGATGGCATGGCTTTCAGCCCGTCACCGAAGGGTCATTATTTGCTTGCCTACAATTCATCCCGGATCCATATCATTGATTTGCGTGGCCCCACAATTTCGGTGGAGAGAGAACTCAAGATACTCCGGCGACCCGTGGCGACATGCATCAAGGATGACGGGAGCTTACTCGCCGTGCTCTTGACCGAGATGCAAGTCGACATATATGACCTTTCACAGGCGCCCCCCAAACATACACAGTCCATCATCCTCGACCACACTCCTCGTGCGATCGCCTTGTCGCCATGCGGCAACGTTCTGGCTGCTGCCTACGAAGGCGGCATCGAAGTGCAGGCTCTGAACCCAGGTGCCCTGGCAACCGACAGGAGGTCTGTGAAATGCGATGGCGTTGATGCTCTGGCCTTCTCTTTGGATGGTACCCAAATTTTGGGCACGACCGTCCACTCCGCTCAGCCTAATACTGTCATCTTGACGGCACCGTATTTCGATCCTGGTGCGCAGATGTCGAACGAGGATATTAGTGCTCTCTGGACGACTTCGATTCTCTTCCCAAACTCCAGTCGCGACTGCAGCCATGCTGTTCTGCTGCAGGAATCTGTCCACGAGGAAGCATACTGGACTTTTACTTATGATCGATGCTTTGAGACTTTCCGTGCGGTTCGCATCGATGACTTACGGAATGGCACGTCGTATTTTACAGGACCAACCTCCAATACGCCCTCGAAGCTACTGCCATGCACATTGCCTTCGGCGTCTTATAGCGGAGAGCTGGTGTCTGCGGGGTTTCAGGGCAAGGAAGTGTGGTTGTACGGGGTGCCAGAAGATCTCGAGGCAGTCCGGGAAACCTCAAGCAACTCGCTCGAAGTGAGTGACGGCTCGGGCGGGGTGACCCGCAGTGTCAGCGGCTCATCCTTGCGTTCACGTCCTAGAACGCAGGAAGCTGGAGAGGGCAGAGTTCCACAGTGGCAATTGCTCTGCGACAAGAATAGGAACACATTTGTTGGAGGCTTCAAAGCCGCAGAGCTCAGCGGTGTCTCTACTGTCAAGTGGGTTGCCTCGTATGGAGACCATTCGCTGAAAGAGCGACTCGTCATCACGGCAAAGGGCGCCACGCCCGCCAAAACAATCAGTATGGACGATGATGGCATGGACTTCGAAGATGGAGGCAGGATTACCTTGATCGACTTTGACTATGGGACTGAAGATGGGTGTGTCACTGAGGTCACTGTCGAAGTAGGCATGAAAGACCCCGAAGTACTTGAGGAGGAACGTCGTGATATCGAAACGGAGGTCGCCATAGTCAGAAGGCGTACTGTGGCACAAAGGAGGGGCAACCGCAGCGCGATAATGAGAGCTGCGACGACCGCTGCACGACCGACGCCTGCGCGTCCCGGTGGCGGCAACGACGACAACGACGACGACGACGATGACCCTCTCTTGCCGCGTCGGGTTGGTGCAGCACCAGCGAGGCCGCGACCGGCCTCTACAGCGACTGAAGAGACGGAAACGAATGCTGTCCTGGAGGAAGTAGAAGCGCTCGACGCACCTTACTCGCATACCGGTCCACGTTCGATCTCGACACTGCGTCGAGCTGCTACGGCGGCCGCAAACCATAGACAACGTAACCCGACAACCTCTACAGGAGCTCCCATCGAGTACCGTCGGGCTGACGGACGGGGCGAGCATCCTCATGAAAGTGATGCAGACAACTGGGTGCCCCCACCGCCTCCTTATCAAAAGGAGGACCCTGGGGAGGCACCCGCCTTTCTGCGTCACTCGATGGCACCTGTGGTAGCCGTGGAACAACCTCACTCGCGAGATGAGGACAAGCCTACCGTTGCATTAGTTCCACCTGTACCCTCCATTCCCCCTGTTCCGCCGATTCCCCAACAACATCGCTCTTCAACGTCTGCAGGACTTGTCGGAGGTGCACTGGCACAATCACAGTCCAGCTCCTCAAGGCGACAGACCTACACGCCAGACCGGACATTCAGGACACCTGTCATAAACAATGCACACCACCGTTTGTCGAGCTACGCTACTATGCCGACTTCACAGACGTCGACGTCGGCACCAGAGGTGTCGGCGCATTATGAAGAGGACGACATCTACAATGTCTCGCCGCCTGACACCCCACATCCGCGGGAGAGCATCACCATGGACAATCGGACGATTACGGGCAGTGACGTATCCCAAGTCGCTGTGGATCACGAATCTGACCCCTCACCATCACTTTCAAATACGACGCCTTATACAGGAACTCTGCGCTCAATCCCCCTGGTTCCTCGGATTCAGACGACTGCGGTCAACACTCCCCATCTACCTCATCGAGCGTCCGGCGTTGGACAGGCTATACCTCAGCCTTCAACAGCCGATGCAACGTGGAATCCGCACACAGCTGGCCCCTCATATCCAGTACCAGCCGTGAGCTCTCAGACATGGCCCATGCCACCGCCGGGTTCTTATGTACCCTCGACAGCTTCTGGAGGATATCCCCTGACTGCCCCAGCGACTAACATCGCCATGAACGACATAATAGGGCAGTCATGGCCTCCCATTTCTACCCAAAACCAGTCGTCGGAGGACCGTGCAAGTAGCAAGCAGCCTTCTCTAGCTCGGCGACTCTCGACCGGTTTCCACCTTCCCCGGATGCGCTCGGCGAGCCGGAGCGAGAGTCGGAGCGAGAGTCGGGCTCAAAGCCGTGCCCAAAGTCGAACGGATGAAAGACCCAGGCCCCACACGATCGTGCAACAGTCATCTCGGCCTGGAACGGCTCAGGCGTTCTACCAACACCCACAACTGGCATACGCGCAACCTCTGCCGCTCGACTCCTACCCGTCGCCCGACAATCGCGCGATGAACCATGCACGGCAGGCGCCCGACCAAGCTCTCATCATCAGCACTCCCACTGGTGTCCAGGGAGGGTTTGACGAACCCAGTGGCCAGCCAAAGGACTCACGTGTGGGCGCTCCGATCATCGCTCCGGTCCCACGTCATCCATGCCCTGCCCAGAATTCTTCAATTCTAAGGCCAGCAGAGAGATCAGAGGGCATGTACCGCGGACAAGGACACCTCACTTCGAACCTTCTCCAAGGTCCGGCAGAAGCCAGCGACTTGTCGACGCGAAACTCCTCTCTGAACCGGCGTCCTTCCCGCGCAGAGCGCAGCGCTGCTAAAAACATCGCTGACGCGAGAAAGAAGGGTTGGCGGCCCGGTCGGAGCAAGAGCAAGAAGGCGAAGAAGAGCAAGTCGAGGGAGCCAGATTTCGATGTCATGAGCCAGAGTGCGTGGACGGATGTCACCATGACGACTGCGGGTGGGCGTACCACGAGGGCATACCATCATCACGATGCAGGGGTCCAGAAGGCGGAGAAGGACAAGAAATGTATCGTCATGTAGGGGATTATGGTTCGTTCTGTTATGAGGGGTGATTTTTTATATTATTTTTCTGATGACATGTTACTATGCTGTGGATAGGATGTTTCGAGGAATGCGGCGTTGGTTAATATAAAGCATTGGATCAGATGGCAAATGGGGCATCTCGGGGCTTCCGCAGTTGTTAGGTACATAGCCATTGCTTCTTCCTCCTTGTCTATTTAGGTCCTCAGAAGGACGACATGCAACGCCAGTCGCTGAACATGTAACGTTTTTCTGGACCAGGCCAGGAATTGAGCTTGTACACCCCATATAGTGACAGCATAAGTATTGACTGAAAAATTGGACCATGTCGAGATTTCAAAAGGTTCTCATGTCAATCTTTCCAATTTACTCAATCGTTTCGGATTATTCTCATCCGTCGCAAAGAACAAGAGGAGGGGGGGAGGGGTGGTTCATGGGTGCTGCCCCACACCTGACACTGCGAAATTGCCCCCACCATGTTCACAAGACCAAACATACGCCGCCACCTTTGGAATGTCCTGCCGTTCATGCTTTCTGGAAATGCTGTATCGTTCATCCAGGAACTTCACATATATTTTCCTTAGTATACTAGAATGACCATTCCTGTAATCTACCTTGAGAAGTCAAAACTTATTCCTAGCTGGCACACATACACTGCTTGCGGCCAGTCAAGGTTCCCCGTCTCTTCGATCGCGCCCACTTTCATCATCAGATTTTCAACGACACGAACTAAGCCCACTAATATATATCGACTTCTTATAGAGCGCACCAGCCATTGGGAGACCTCATAGAACCCGATACCGGACTTAACGACCAACTTCTCAAGTTATTCACCATGGGTAAAAAGGACAAAAAGTCGGGCGACAAAAAAGCCAAGCTTGCGGAGAAAAAGGCCAAGCAAGAAAAGAAAGCGGCCAAAACCGCAAAGACCAAGGCCTCCAAGCACGAGGGCAGCGACGCCGAGGATGTCGACCTGGACGAGGTGCTCGCCGAGTACCAGCGCGCCCAGGAGCAGTTCCTCAAGATCACCGAGGTGGTCGCCGACGGGCCGCCCAAGCCGCGGTCCGCCTCGTGCTTCCTCGCCAGCCCGTCCAACGCCAACCAGCTGCTGCTGTTCGGCGGCGAGTACTTCAACGGCGCCCTCGCCACCTTCTTCAACGACCTGCACATCTACCACATCGACCGCGACGTCTGGCGCACCGTCACCAGCCCCAACGCGCCGCTGCCCCGCTCCGGCCACGCGTGGTGCCGCGGCGGCAACCAGGCCCAGTACGTCTACCTGTTCGGCGGCGAGTTCTCGAGCCCCAAGCAGGGGACCTTTTACCACTACAATGACTTTTGGCGGCTCGAGCCCAACACGCGTGAGTGGACGCGCCTCGAGACCAAGGGCAAGTCGCCGCCCGCGAGGTCCGGCCACCGCATGACGTACTTCAAGCAGTACATCGTCCTGTTCGGGGGCTTCCAGGACACCGCCAACAGTACGAGGTACTTGGCTGACCTGTGGCTATATGACACTGTCAACTTTGTGTGGTACAGCCCGGCCCTGCCGCCGGCGCAGCTCAAGCCCGACGCACGGTCCAGCTTCACGCTGCTCCCGCACGAGGGCGGCGCCGTGCTGTTCGGGGGCTACTCCCGCGTCAAGGCCACGACCGCGGCCAACAAGGGCGGCAAGGCCGGCGCGCAGGGGACGAGGAACATCCTGAAGCCCATGGTCCACCAGGACTGCTTCTTCCTGCGCATCACGCCGCCGCCGTCGGACGCGCCCGCCAACACGCCGCCGACGGTGCGGTGGGAGAGGCGCAAGAAGCCCGCCAACCTCCCGGAGCCCAAGAGGGCCGGCGCGACGATGGCGTACCACAAGGGGCGAGGCATCATGTTTGGCGGCGTGCACGATGTCGAGGAGAGCGAGGAAGGGATAGACAGCGAGTTCTTCAACGGGCTCTTCGCCTGGAATGTGGAGCGAAACCGGTTCTTCCCCCTCACGCTGAGGAAGCCCCGGGCGCAGAAGAAGGCGGCTGGGAACGAGGAGAGGGTCGGGCGGCGGGGCAGGGCGCAGGCCAAGGAGGACGAGCTGTTGAAGCAGCTCGCCGCTCTCGAGACGGGGAAGAGCGTCGAGGACGCGGCGGACATGGAGCTGGACAAGAAGGAGCCCGAGGAGAGCGGCGAGGAGGAGGGCAAGATCACACGCGAGATGCCCGTGAGCATGGAGCTGCCTCACCCGCGCTTCAACGCTCAGCTCGCGATCCAGGATGACGTCTTGTACATCTACGGCGGCACGTTCGAGAAGGGCGACCGGGAATTCACATTTGATGAGATGTACGCGATCGATCTGGGCAAGATGGACGGATGCAAGGAGATCTTCAGCCGGCAGACCGAGGACTGGATTGTGAGTGGACTTTCCCCCCCTAGAGTACCCGGTTGGTGCTGCCATGCTGATGCCGCGTATTTTAGGAATCCGAGGACGAAGAAGATGACGAAGACGACGAGGATGAAGACATGGACGACGAAGAAGACGAAGATGAAGACGTGGAGATGGAGGCAGAAGAGAAGCCCAAGTTCACGGCTAGCAAGCGCAAGAAGAAGGGCGACGAGGCCCCCAGCGCAGAAGCAGGCCCCTCAGGGCCACCGACACCAACAAGTGCTACAACCGAAGAAGAGGAATCCGAAGCGGACACGGCTGCGACTTCTGTGGACGACGGCCTGCCACACCCTCGTGTAAGTTCACTCCGAACTCATCACTCCACTCGTCTGCAGCATCTACTGACATCCCGCGTTCACAGCCCTTTGAGTCAAGGAGAGACTTCTTCCAGCGGACATCGGCGGAGTGGCAGGAGGTCCTCATGACCAACCTTCGCTGGAAGGCTATTGCGCCTGAAACGCTGGCGATCAAGGAGATCAAGGCCAAGGCTTTCGAGCTGAGCGAGGAGAAGTGGTGGGACTGCAGAGAGGAGATCACGGTCCTCGAGGACGAGCAGGAGGCGGCTGGTATCAGTGAGGTCATCTCCTTGGCTGATCGGGGAGGAGGTGGCGGCGCGGGGGGTGGTGGAGCTGGTGCAAGGAGAAGGTAGTCGTCTGCATTGCATGTCCGGTCTTACATGCTGATCACAGAACGGTGTCTGCCTCGCAGCCATAGGCGTGCAGCGGCTCTCACCTTCACCAAAGCCAGAGGATGCAGCCGTGGATCGCCCGGTCTTCAACAATTTGGCCTTCATGATACATGGCCCTGATTTCGCTGCGTGTATCACGCCTTGTCTGATGCCAGAGAGTGTTCTAGTTACGAGATGGTAGATACGCTGTCTCGGTCTGATCTGGCAAGGCTGCGGTGACTTAGACGAGGCTGAGGAAGAGATCCCAGGTCCAGTGTCCCGCGATCATCTCGCTTGAAGCGCATATATTAATCAGCATGCCCTGTCAACGTCCTGCTTTCAGGCGTTGAGGAAAAAACAAAATAAGCGTATCAAAGTTTATATGTTTGTCCATGGAGAATAAGCCCTCGAGGATTTATTCGTGGATTGCAACATCTTTTTCTGACTACTTGGGGGGAGGGAAGGGGGGGGGGGGGGTTAACTCCGCACCTGCTTCCGTCTAAGTGCATTGCCCCTCGACGCGGTTCGATGCGCGTCGCGGGTTGTCACATCTACCCTCGTCACCACGGCCAGGTTCAATACGCATACGCACATGAAGACTACAAACTCCGCTTCAGATCCCCTCCACTGTCGTGTTTTTTTCTGTTCTGTCCGGAAACCTCTCATCCACCGACTTTCTGTAGCGAATCACTGTACACGAGAGCAGTCGTGACGCAATCACCTCCGCCGCCATGCCTCTAGGCATCCAGCGTATCAACGCAAGGAAGAGTCAGCCCAACGAGCGGATCGTCTTCATCAAACCGCTGAAGGGTCGAGATGAGGCCATAGCACAAGATTTTCTCGAGCGCATATCCGCGCAGTGTCGTAAGTGCTTGCGCTCCATAATGAGACTCTGTCCCAAGTGACAGAGACCTAGGCAAGCCTCAGGCAGAAATTTGACGAGTGACGATACTCACGTGTCCCACAGTACCCATCATGAAAGAGCACTCTCTCTCAATCACCACTCTGGAAGAGTACGAGCCAAACCGCGAGTTCGTTGGGCGCAACTTCAACGGGGGCGAGATCATCCAGCTCGTCCTGAAGGCACGGTCTGGCCACTGGCTACCCTTCAACTACGTTCAGATGGTCATGATGCACGAGCTCGCCCACTGCGTCCAGATGAACCACTCCCGGGCGTTTTGGAAGGTGAGAAACCTCTATGCGGAGCAGATGCAGACGCTGCGGGGGCGAGGATATACGGGCGAGGGGATCTGGGGCAGAGGGGCGCAGCTGGGCACTGGCGAGTTCGAGGCGAACACGGTGGCCGAGGGCGAAGAGCTGCCGGAGCACCTGTGCGGCGGAACGTTCCGATCCAGACGGGGGCGGAAGAGGGGCCGGAAGGGCGGCGAGGAGCTCAGCTACCGGGAGAAGAAGCAGCGGAGGATCGAGAAGAAATTCGGCAAGAGCGGCGTCGCCTTGGGGGCTGATGACGACGTCAAGGCGAGATTCGAGAAGGGGAAGCGAACGCAAGCGGCGCCGAGGGTCGCGGGCAGCAACAGGGGACGAGAGCTGAGGGCTGCTGCTGCTCTGGCGAGGTTCGATCAGCAGAAACAGGAAGATACAAAGCCCGAGGATGGAGACGAAGGCACCGACTCCGAGAGCGACTACGAGGATGGCGAAGACATCGATCCTGGAGCAGACGACGCAGTCGACCTTGACGGGAAGACACTACTCGACACCAAAGGCAACCGCATGGTCAAGGTCTGCGAAGACGAAGATCCTGACGATGCTGACGCTGCAAACGAGCTGAAGGAGCTGCAATCATCCATCAGAACATACTTCCACCCCAAGAAGACCATAATCGCCAAAAACAGCAAAGATGGATCTTCATCCAGATCCATGACGCAGGGACCGAGCCGACAGACATCAGAACCAGACCGCGTTGAAGCGGCCAACAACCAGGCAACCAGTGACGAGACTCACCATCCTGAGAGTGCAGAGGTGGAAATTCGGCCGCGCACGGCAGAACGTTCGGCGGCCGACGCGAGTGACGCAGACGCCACACCAAATCCTCCCGCAAGCATAACATGCGGCATATGTTCTTTTCAGAACGAGGCCTACACTGTGACTTGCAGCATGTGCTCCAACGTTCTCTTGCCGGAGAGTGTCCCTGGGGCCTGGAGCTGTGGAAGTTCCTCTTGCAAAGGAAGCAAGTATCTCAACGCTGGAGACTGTGGAACGTGTGGAGTTTGTGGACAGCGGAAAGATGGCGCTGCCTGAAAATGATAGCTACAGACTAATTTACGTCTTGTGGAGGTTCAGCCGAGCTGGTCGGTGAAGTAGCAGACTTGCATAACACCACATGTATTTCTTGCTCTGGTTGCTACATCTCATAGGGCCAACACGACTGCTTCGTCAGGCGAAATTATAGACTTGATAAGAACACATCAGACATGCAGCTTGGTGTTGAAAACCGTGACAATCACTGCTCGAGACCGTGATACCAAGGTGCCTCTGTCTCCACCGCTCTATGCTGGCAGGCGTGTAGTATAGCCTGGCCACCCGGGCTTCAGACTATTGTTGTGGCAGCGCTTTTCCATGCAGCATATAGTCCTAGGTTTACCTAGAGCCAGTAAGACTCTGAACCTGGGGCTATACGTTCAGCTTGCTCTTACACGCCTCGGTCACTAGATTATAGGGCTTTTCATGCCTCACTCGGAATTCATAGACTTCGGAAAATCGAACTTCGTAAGTTCCATCGTATTTCTCGTTTCTCACGTTTCTCCTAGCCTCAATGAAAAACATGCACCAGGGCTTCTGCCTGTGATACGCCAGCGAAGCATGCCTATCTCCCTCGCAGTCCGCTTACCATTTCGCACTCTCCGCCGCTCCGATCTTCCTCGCCCGCTGCTCAACGCCGGGCCAGGATCTTCTCGACCTCCTCCACACCGATCAGCTCTCTCAGCCAGGCACGTACCCAGGGGCTGCGCATCTCCTCGCCGAACAGCTGCGCCGCGTAGCGGTACTTGTCGTCGTCGGAGGCTGGAGCGAAGGCTCCGTGGCCCCGGGCGTGGCTCTCGAACAGCCAGAAGTCCTTGACGGCCTCGTACTTTTCGATCTCCCGCTTCAGCTTGGTGTCGGCCCACGCGCCCCTCCACTCTATGCTGGGGCACTCCTCGTTCATGAACAGGGCCTTCTTGATGTCGTCCTTGGGAGCGATGGGCCAGCGGGCCTCGACGTTGCTGCTGCCGTTGGTGAGCCCGGTGTACTTGAGGGGCTGGTCGAGGATGAGGCGGGGATAGAGGTGGAGGTTGAAGTGAGGATTGACCCCATTGCGCTCTGGCTCGGATGTCTGCATGGTGATGGTGTTCTTGCTGATGCTGTTGAGGCTGGATGAGGTGGATTGTGATGAGGTTGTTCTGGTTGAAGCTCTGGTAGAAGCGGTGTTTGACCACAAGTCCAGTTCGATGAGGTATCGTTGGAGCCTAATGTGGCTGCTCAGGTGGGCTTTACTTGACGATGCTGGGTGAGAGGGGGCATCTCAACAAATATGGCGTCGTCAAGGAGAAAGGGAAGCGGGTCCACCTCGCCACAAGCCGATTGGATTGATATGCTCGTGGCTCTCGTCGATAGGCGTCAAGATGTCGAGTTTCTTGTCAGGACAACTAGATTTTTTCGTCGTTAGATGCTCTCTAGCTATGATTTCTTGAATCAATGGTTGTGAAGGTTTCTAGCTTCACATTGGAATGCAGGAAAGTCTCGACAGACAGCCTGTGGTGTTGGGAGCAGGACGATTTGTGCCGGGCGGTTCATCCAGGGCTCTGGTTATAGAGGCCGGGGACAGGGCAGGTGGATGAAGGCGAGTCGTTGAAAGAGGCCACCACCTGCATTCGTTGGTCCAGAAATGAACAGATGTTGACCTGAGATCTGAACATTGCTGTTGCCTTGAGACAGGCTCAATGTGGTGCTGTCTCAAAGCACAGCGTTTGTCGAATTGTTTAGTTGAGATCTGAAGTGGAAGTGCTTCAAGAATTATGACAAGACCCTCGTTGCCTTGACTTGGAAGTGGACAAGGCAATGTCTCAGAGTTGAAGTAAGATGTATCAAGTATCTTGAACTGAAGTCTGTAAGAACAAAGGGATATCGGTTTGGAAATCGATATATGGTTTCCAATGCCCTATTGTACTCAAGTGTGATGAAGGATTGGGTGAGTGCATAGAACCATCATCGAAGCTCACTCACTCCCAGCGTTCCATGCCATTCATCCCCATAAGAAGCTCTCTCCATGAGCCCAAGCCATAACATCGCATAGCCAGACCGCTGCTGACAATCGCTGTGTGATCAAGACCCATCTTTGTCGTGACGCTGCTTGTGTCTGTAGTCCATGCTTGTCCATAGCTATAGCATCTTGGGCATATTCTGCACACGCTTTACAAGCCTCGGGATTCAAACCCCGCATAGCTATACTGTGATGCCCACATGCAGCAGAGACCTTGTCTCGTTGGCGGCCTCTCCCATGGAAGATATGCGGTGTATCATCACTAGGGAAGTGAGGGGTTATCGTTCTGGCAGCTCTCCTTTGCGGCTCCTGCCACGTCAACCGCCGCGTGTGTCTGCTTCTTTTCGCGATGTTGAAGGCTTAGGGTTTGGAACTCTTGTAGCTGGGGCTCTGTGCGATGCCCCTACGACGCCTGCCCACCCTGTGTTGTCACCTTCTCATGGTAGTAGTTTCGTAGGCGGTCCTCCACATCTGCTGTAAGGCCCTGCGGTCTTGTGACAAGTGGTTTGTCAAGGGGATCTCGATGTTTGGCTGGGGCACAATCAGCATGAATTGCCACACACAAAGCACCTTGTCTTGTCTTACAAGAATTGTAGTCCTGGTGCTGCAGCCGATGTCTGGTAATGTTCACATCGTCCCTCCACTTCTTTGTGTCCCAGCTGCCGCTGGTGGCTGCTGCATTGCCATTGACCTGACCATCGATGGCCATAGCGACGTCGGCAGGCAGGGCAGCGATGCCAGCAACTGTGGAGCTTGATTGTTGGCTCTTCGCGTCTGGGGTCTGTGCTGGGCTATCCAGCATTACCGCGTCGGAACTCATAGTTGATGAGGTTGTGCTTTGCGTCAACGTGGACCGTGCAATGAGAGGTGTGCTGTGATGTTTGGCCTGAATCTTGGTCCATGTCAGCAGGTCTCAGCTTCTCACGCGATGAAGCCAGGTCGAATGAATGCTCACGAATGATCAGATTGCTTGCTGCCAAAAGCGCACAAAATTCCTCTTAATGAGGTGGAAATGTAACCTGAAGGTGTTGGAGCCTGCAGGGCACCGTCGATGGTATCAACAGCGAAGTGACGTCTGGCCAAAAGGCCCTGGGCAGAGCTGATGCTCCACAGCCATGGCCACCCATGGCAAGGGGCCCCTTGCTAGTGCCCCTACACCCCAGCAGAGCCGCACAGGGTGGGCGGATCATTTCTGCTTCCGATCAGATTGCATCCGCGTCAAGTTGTTTGCACTTCACATGTTTTCATAGAAATTGAGTATGCTCGCAATTGTTTCGAGGAAATGAAGGGGGAAAATGAAAGGGGAAGTGGATGTTGTTGTAAACGTTACAACAGTCTGGAAATCTTCAGCGTAAGATACAACCAGAACGTGTATTTTGTCTTTGTGTCTTCTAGGGGATGCTTTGACATGCTGAAAATCCTCAAATCACCCTGGGTAGCTCGCATTTATTCTATGACCTTTCATTTGAGGATCTATTTCAATTCCTCAGGATCTAGCCACGATTGATCCAGTCTTTGCCCTCCACAGCAATTCATCGTCACCCATACTACATCTTCTATTTGAGAAGACCACCCTGAGCCCGCTTCTGCAGACCGTACTTCTTGAGGCGAATCGAGGTGATGCCAATGAAACCAGTCGTGTCCTCAGGGCTGAAGTTGTCCAGGGTGTCCATAGACGCCTCCTCGGCATCGTACAGCTTCTCCGTCTCAGAGCTGCGGCCGAGCACGTACGCGTTGCCCTTGTAGCAGCGGAGGCGGACCAACCCGTTGACACGGTCCTGGGAGGCGACCAGGCAGGTGTCGAGCCACTCACGCTCGGGCGAGAAGTACATGCCGTTGTACAGAAGCTCGGACCACTTCTGTGTGACGAAGGTGTCGCGGAGAGACCGCATCTGCCCGTCCATGACAAGACCCTCAAGGTCCAAGTGTGCCAGACGGAGGATGGTCATGGCGGGGGAGTCGTAGCAGCCACGGGACTTGAGTCCGATGAAACGGTTCTCGACGATGTCGATACGGCCGATGCCGTGGAGCTTGCCGATGGCGTTGAGCTTGGTGAAGAGCTCGACGCTCTCGGTGTAGGTCTTGCCGTCGACCAGAGTCTCCAGCTTGACAGGAATACCCTTCTCGAAGGTGATGTTGATGTCCTCGGGCTTGTTGGGGGCAGTCTCAGGGGCGTCCGTCATGGTCCACATGTCAGTTGGAGGGGTCTGGTCTGGGTCCTCAAGCATGCCGGCCTCGTAACTGCAGTGAGCCAAATTGGCGTCCATGGAGCTAGAAGTCTATATTAGAAGGGGCAAATGTCATCAACGCAGTAGATTCGAAAACGTACTAGGGCTTTGCCTTGGTGCTAGTGACTGGGATGCCCTTCGCGGCAGCGAAGTCGAGCAGGTCGTTGCGGCCAGCAAAGCGCTTGCTGAAATTTCATGATCAGTCACCACGGCTCGAGTATTTACTGATGGGTCGAAAGCAGTGCTCACAAGAAAGTAGGGTCACGCCATGGCGCAATCACCTTGATATCGGGGTTGATCGTGTAGAAGGCAAGCTAAAGATGATCAGTGCTCAGTTCGTGACATGGCAGGTCCGGCACCAGATGCATACCTCAAAGCGGACCTGGTCGTTGCCCTTGCCGGTGCAGCCGTGCGAGACAAAATCGCAGCCCTCCTGCTCAGCAACTGCCGTATCGTTAGTCCATGGCATGGGAGGAGAATGTTTTCTTGTGGGCAGTCATACCTCGCATCTGAGCACGAGCAATGACTGGGCGAGCCAGAGAAGTACCGAGGAGGTAGCGGCCCTCGTAGATGGCATTGCACTGGACAGCGCGGTAGCAAAGCTCGTCGACGAATTCCTTTTGAAGGTCCTCGATGATCCTATCGATTCGGTGTCAACCTCTCGTCCGGAGATAAAGCTGTGATTGGACCTGGCAGCTCGGACCAAGCCACGTGGAAGGCTTCTGAAGATCCTTGTGACAGATCTCGAGGCGCACGTACATCTTGGTGGCACCGATCTGGACGGCCTTGGCCTTGACGGCGTCCCAGTCCTCTTCCTGGCCCACGTTGGCGAGGAAGCAGACAACCTCATATCCCTGCTCTGTACGTACGTATCAGAAAATTGTGCTATTGGACTGGGCTTGTGTAAGTCACAAATCCTGGGAATGGGAGTATTCATACCGAGAAGCCATCCGAGGACTTGGACAGAGGGTCAGCATTATCCAACCACTGGAGAAGTGTGGTCCACACTCACTGGTGCTGGTGTCAAGGCCACCTAGAAAAGATGGCAATCAGTCATTGAAGTCAGCCAAATTGAGGATTGATCAAACATACCAGAGTACGCCAGGCACACCTTTCCCTTGGACATTTTGGGTATATCGGAGGATGCGAGACTAAAAATTGGTCAATTGGTGTGCTTCCGTTCGATTGGCTCCGGAGAAAGGCGTAGAGACGGTGATGCGAGCACGCGAGTATAAAATGGACGCGTCTCCATGAAAGAGCTTCAACACCAATTGCGCAGAACCCTATTACTCACAAGTGGGGACAACGATATCGGGGGCAGAAGGGCCTGCTGAATTGACGTGGGATGAGACCGTGGAGGGGCACAAGATGAGGGACGTGAAGTTTGAGAGGATCCCTTCTGGGACTAACATACGACCTGGAATGACTGAGCTCAAAGCCTTCGCAAATTTTCCCAAGCGAAATCGGTGCCGAAAGGTTGAATATGCAGCAGCAATGCAGTGTTCCAATTGTCGGGCTGATAAGGACCCTGGCACCTCAGCTCAGCAGACGATAAGCCCCGCGGGAAGCACACAAAGTCCAAGTCTGACCCCTCATCTCCTGTTCTTTATTGCAGGGAGCCCTTGTCAGAAGACTGTATGGCCCGTGCGAGGCATTAAGTCAGAGGGACTTCCGACCGTGTTGGACTCGACCTGAGCTGGGTCCTCGAAAAGTATCTCGATCTCACCACCCAAGTGTTAGTTCAACCACACATTTCCCAGCAACGACTTGATCCCATGGACGACGATCATTTCCGATGACAACCGGAGAGCTTTGTTGAGATACCGTTTTTCAATATGGGAAATCAAAAGGCAGCCGATGCTTGGGCTGATGACTGGGTGACCCAAGCCGAGAGGGCTGCACGCGAGGAGGACAGCGCTCCCGAATCACAGGCACCCCAGACGAAGCAAGAGCGCATTGCTCAGCATCGCGAGATACAAAGAAAGCTATGGCAAGAAGCGTAAGCACAAAACCGCTGCTGCTCGCTCAGCCCGCCCCAATGAACTCGTCGAGCTGACAATAAAACCAGCGAGGAGCCTCCCCAAACACCATACCACGTAGCCGCGTCTAGCAACGTCCCCTTCGCCCAAGGCTTCAAGCCCCAGGTGAAACTCCTCAGCCGCAAGCCCGTCAAGAAAGTCGTCGACCCCATTAGTGGTCTGGAGAAACTAGCGGTCGAGGACGACGACGATGATGAAGACAAGAAGCCCCAACCACCGACCGCCGCTGAAGTCGAAGAGAAGCGCAAGCAGAAAGAGCGAGACTACGAAGAGAGGCGCGCCAAGCTTTTTGGGACGCCTCCAGTCGAGACTACATCAGGAACATCCACACCTGGGAATACGACGCCACCGTTGGGCGGCGACAATAATAATGGGCGCGGCAATTTTCGAGGACGAGGTCGTGGTAGGGGCGGCAGAGGTCGAGGCGGTCAGCGCAACGACAATTACAGAAACGAACCGAGGAACGATGGTTACAAGGCCCAGCCCCGAAACGACAGCTCAGAGCGACGACCGGAGAATAGCAACAGTTCGAGTCCCTACCGCGAATTATTCGATCCTGACGCCTCGTCGAGGCCTGCGTCTACTCGCCCACAACACGCAAGAGCCACCTCGTCGCCTACGCGGGAATCACCGATTCGAGCACCAAGGGGTCCAGACAGCAGCGGCGCACGCGGTTTTGCCAATCGTGAGGCCAGAGAAGGTTGATTGTCATTCAACTTCAACTTGGGTGCCATATCACCACCCGCCTCCAATCTTTCCGGCCAAATGAACCACCCTCTGCGTTTCAGAGGCGTCCTTGCCGACATCGCTGATTACCTCGCGGTAACTTGTCCGCACCAATCTGTCCAAATCTATGCCCATGGTCTCCGACCAATGCGTCAGGGTATCTCGAATGTACGGAGGATAAATTCCGTCTACCAAATCCGTTGCGCCGTTCCCATTCGACGCGCCATCACCGTTTGAAGAGGACACGCCATCATCGCCATCTTCCGAATCGGACATAGAAAAGTACGCCTCGTCAACCTCTGCCAGCCAGTTCTTCTGCTCCTGAGGACCTGGATTGGCAGTCCAGCCCTTGCGCTCGGCAACGACCGGGTCAGAAACCTTGACCTGTCCCCCGCCGTTTGTGCAGCCGCCCGGGCAAGCCATGACTTCCACATAACTTAAGTCCAGCCCTTTGGACTGCGCTGCGGGACGCCTGGCTGCTCCAAAGGGCCTCCCGCCTGGCATCTTGGACACCTTAGCGGGCTTCAACTTTCGCACAACATTCTGGATATTCCGGAATCCATAATACTTTGCCGCCTTGAATAGCGGCTCACCTGAAGCCGAGACTATAACATACTCAACAACATCAGCGTTCCGGCCTCGAATGGTCTGGAGTTGAGAGCCAGGATGTCTCGAAATCGTCTCTTGAAGGATGAAATGAAGGTTTCCCCCAGAGGATCCCGCGTCGAGAGGTGGATATTTCCCTCTGTGCCGGGGAAACAGGAATTCGTGGAGTCGCGAGTCGGGGAAAGTAGGTTGTGGGGATAGTTGAGTCTTGGGCAGGTTGAAGAAATTCATGCCCCTCGAATCCGTGAGCATCAGAACCTCTTTACTTGTGATGACGCAGTCCACATCTCGTGCACCTCTTCCGGACTTGCCATCGCCGCCCCATGCGCTGTCGGTGAGCTCTTCGCGGCTGGCCTCCAGCTTCTTGTCGAGGCACGGCATGACCGCCAGGTGCCATATCCGGTCCGGACTGATCCCAAGCTTCTTGCTGAGTGTCGTCTTCAAGAGTGTGCCCATTAGAGCCTGTGGTGACTTCACCGTCGAGAGATGGGGTAGCACGTGTGGGTGTGTCTTCTCCGCATAGCATATCCAACCGGGGCACGAGGACGTAAGGATCGGCTTCGTGGGCGCCGCGCTGCCCTCTCGCACCTCGTCCGCGCCCAGCACCAAGCACGCCTCCCTCGCCATATTCGTGTCCACCACCCACGTGAACCCGTTGTTAAATTTGCCACCGCCCGCGAGCCCTTGGGGCCCGCGCAGCAGCCTCTCGATCATATTCCCAGCCTGCCTCTCGCTCGTGCCGCCCCCGCAAGTCGCCGCCAGACTCGCGCGCGTCTGCGGGCTCACGCTCGCGACGAACAGCTTGGCCTCGGGCTCCTCGAGCCCCTCGACGCGGAAGCGCGGGCCCTCGCCGTCCGGCGGGCCCGCGACCACCCGCAGCGCGGGCGCGCCGTCGAGGGCGCTCAGCACTTCATTGTGGCTCTGCAGGCTGACGAGGACGGCCTCGGCGGAGGTGACGCAGCCGGAGCAGGCGAGGCAGTCCGTGAGGGAGATCTTGGAGGGGCCGTTGCTCGTGGAGTTGGGCGGCTGCTGCTGGGACTGGTCTTGTTGTTGGCCGCCGAGGACGACTTCAGTCTCGAGTGTGGAGGGATCGGTGGACGTCGGGAGTGCTTCGATGGGTTTGATACAGGCGACTGAGGGGGAGATGAAGTCGTTGAGGTCGTCTGCTGAAAGGATCGCGGACATTGTGGGAGGGGAGAGTGATGTTTTGGGAGAACTTTTGGCAGCCGTAGCTTGCAAGTCGCAAGGAGAGGTGGAGGGGTAACGAAAGCAGAATGTTCGGTTTCAAACCATCAAGTAGAATGTGCGCAGTTGGGAACTCGGGTCAAGAAGAGCAAGAATTTTACTTGGGAGGTGCCTTCTAAATGCAAGAACAGTAGTGTATTGGTCTTCCGCAATGTGTCTTGAGAAGACGGTTGTATATTTGAATGCGCTGCTTTGAAATGCAGGGCGATAACAGGCTCGAAAAGTTGAGCGAGGTCGGCTCAATGTGGCAACCTCGGGAGGACCCCCTGTCAATCAATCCACTCTCTCGCATGAACCAATCACGTATTGTACGAGGGGCATGGGGCGGAAGGATGACGTTCAGCCCTGTCCCTGTCTATGTCAGTGCCCTGGCAGCCTGGCTTTAGTTGGCTGTTGGCTGGGTGGTGGTTCACAACAAACCACTACAAGAGGTTCTCCATCAACCGCACACAAATCATCATAGAACCTACCTTGGCTCTCAAAATATATCCCAATTGCAAGCTCAAGATCTTAACAGCCTCGACTGCTCATTCCAGAACACTATGGATGTATGATTTCATACGTGACCGGCCGTTCCGGACTGATAGACTGACAGACTGACTGACCACCTCTCAGGCGGTTTCGGCTTACAGCTTCTCGACACTTGCTTGGCTCTCGGTCCAAGCCGTGCCTTTGATAACATGGCCGACGTTCATCTCCTCACTGCTCACTCCAGAGTATCTTCACGCGAATCGTAAACTCAACCGTTAATGGCCCTCTTATGAACAACCGCTGACAGCAAGACGACAGCAACTGAGCAGTACTTCGCCCGGTCACTCGGCTTCGCACAGCTCGCCCTCGGCATCGTCGTGGTCGCCCTGTCCGGGGCACTCCCCCTGACCTCACTCGTCGATAGTATGTCTCCAATGCTACCTCCCACCCAGACTCGAGATCACGTGGGCATCTTAGTTGGCTGACCTTCCTTCCCCAGCGCCAGCGGACTCGGTCTCGCCCTATGCCAACGCAGTGATTCTCGTGTGTAGGCACCCCTTTCTTACGGTTACGGATTCCAAAGTTGCTTTAGGCTCCGTTCCCGCAAGCTAATAGTCTCCAGCTACCTTCTACCACGGCTCTCAGGCGTTCTACAGCTACGCCAGGTTCAGCGGGACGGGCGCGGGTGGCTACTTCTTTGGCGCCTTCGGATCTGCTCTCCTGGGCGCCTTTGGCCTCTGGTGTCTCATGTTCGGTGGGGACAAGGGTCACATCTCGAAGAGGACAGGTGCTGACAAGCGGACGAGTGGGTTTCCATTTCGAAACTCGGAGGCAAGCAAGAGGAAGGGCAAGGATCTTTAGAACGATGGGATTTGGCCCTCCAGGGTGACGAAGCAGTACGTCTGGCCCAAGGCTACCGCTCACAAGCCTGGTACATACGACGTCGGGCGGGAGTTTACAGGGCTATTTCATGCAGATCATAACTTGTATCATTCAACATGAATCATTGCTGAGCAACATCTCTATGGCTAATGTGAGGAACTGCTCCATTCCATGAAAAGCGCGTTGCTCGTCTAAAAGTCCGAGCTCGATAGACAAGCCGCGGATGATGGCAGAGTGCTGTACTGAGAAGAACTTGAGTTCGCCGCCGTTGCTAATTTGGTAGACGTGTAGCACGTTCCGCGATGTCTTCCCACCTTGGTCTGTGTGAATGGCATGTTTTATGACGCCGCAGCAATAACTTCCCAGGAGCAGAAATGGTCTATACCGACCATCCATGAACTCAGCCCATTCTGCGCCACTTAGCAGACGCCGGAAGCAGACGCCGGAGGCAGCCCAATACTAATAATACATTACATGCCCCAGTCTTTCAATCTGTATCCCACTGCCTGCGTCTCTGATGGTTGTGCAAGACCGAAGCTAGGTTTCGATGCTAAGGGGTTGCTGTTATAGCCAATGGCGTCTCGTTCGTCGCGTTTGACCGCCTTTGCTTGTCCGTGGAGGCTCACTCAGATGGTTGCGACATACAGCGCGATGTGGTGTCGCTGCGAAAGCGACATGATTTCCTGCCACCACACCTTCGTGCCCACTTGACGCGCCCACTTGACGCGGGAAAGCACAGTGTTGAATATAGGGATTTTTTGTTCGATGTCGTGGGCCTGTATTCATGCAGGCGGCATATTCGGACCCTGTTGATGCAGGTCACAACGTAAACCTCTAATCACAGGAAAAACTCCGTCCGACATACTTTAGGTTATGCCAATCCCGAGGTCCTGTCCCCTGTCCTGTTATGGTGGTGTTGCTGTTGCTGAAGCCACAGAAGACTCGGTGTCTCCTTACGATGAACTGGCAGGTGTCAGGCCCTTGGTTTTGAAGGACTGGGTGACCGACTTATGGCGAGGTGTGCAGCCATCAGAACCTTCAGGGACCTTTAACCCAATTGCTGAAAGCCTAATCCTCATTGGAGGGTCCCCCGTTGGCAGCTCCATTCGCAGTGGCGACGGGTACAGCAGCGGTGCCAGCGTCTGGTGGCCCCCCATTGATGACAATATCGGAAGTACCAGACAAGATGGCTCGACGTCGTTCGTGCCATCCTACTTCGCTCTTGACCATCTGCGACAGGAGGACCTCTTTCTCCAGCCAGGCTTGCCTGTAGGCCTCTTCCCACACCTTGCATTCTTGCTTGAGCTGCTCGCCGTCCTCCTCGGCCCATTTCACTTGATGCCTGCAGACAACAAAAAGCTTCTTGAGCGGCATGTCAAGCTCACGTTTCGTAAATCCGTCCTTCTCGGTGAGCTGGGTGAAGAGCTCTGCCGAATGCTCGTCCCCGCTGTTACCGTCATCCACGGTGTCGTCATGCCCTGCAGCATGTGACTGAGGTGTTCTGATGATTATCTTGAGCTTTGTAGACTTGCCGGCAGCGCCACCGGACTGCATACTTTTAGGCACGGGATCAGAGGGTCGGAGGGCTTCGGTCTCGTGAACGGTTCGCATGTGTTTCGCCAGGGCATCAGATCTTGTAAAACACTTGTCGCATTCTGTGGGTCTTGTCAGGAGTTGTGCAGCAACGACATCAACATAGCCTCGAACTTACCCGGCAGGTAACAGAAAAAGGGCTTCTCCCTGGTATGACTTCGCATATGCGCCTTCAACGCGTATCCACTGGCATGATTTGCACCCTGTCTACTGCAGCCAACCCACTGGCATGTGTATTTCTTCTGTCGACCCTCAATGTGCTCGTCATGTATGTGCTTGACGAGTCTGTCCATGGTGCGCAGGTCACCAGCGTCACAGTCCTCCCAGGCGCATACTGTGACTTGTGGTTGGAAGTCTTCATCTTCTAGTCGCGCGTTGACGGGGCTACCAGGGATATCGCCTGATGAGTCGGAAGAGATGGATATATTGTCATCCTCGTCGAGCCCTGCCTTGGCTTCGGGCTCTGGCTCAGGTTCCGGGTCGGCCTCGGCGACGACTGCTGACGAGGTGGTTGAGCCAACGTCACCTAGCTTGAGGCGCTTTGGCGGTGGCTGCTCGACGTCGTCTATTGTCACGTCCTGGTTTGGATGCTCGTATTCGTCGCCTGCCTCCGAGGAGGACATGGAAGACAATGATGAATCGGACATTGTGAGAGCCCTTAGTTGTTACAAAGGGCGAAAGGTCCAATGGAGAGAGGCCTGTCAGGCGGGTGGGTGGGTTGCGTCGTCCAAAAGGCCGTGATCAGGCTAGAATTGACGAGTTTTGGCTGACTGACCGTGGCGAACGGTCCAGCTTGAGGCAGTGATGGAAGAGTGCCTGGCAAGGTTTAGTGGTTGGGGGAGAGAGCAGGCTACAGATGCGACAGCTGTGTTGAGGGTTTGAGGGTTTGTGAATGTGAATGGACCCTTTGTGCAAGTGAGGCGCGCCGCGACTTTCCACGGCCGGCAACCTTTACTGGCAATTGAAAGGGACCTCGGGAGTGGACTGCCCACGGGTACCCACTCCATCACCCATGGATGTAGCAACTTGCAGTGGAGCTGCACCCCAGGTCTGGGTTCCTCATCCCCTCTGGCAGCTGAGTCTTGGCGGCTGGCAACAGTTGCCAGAGCCTCACGGGCTGCCAAGGGCCTGAATCTGCAGTGACTGACAACCCCCTGACATCCATGGGCCAACCCCTAGAACTCGGCGGGTCCCAGATTGTTGTTTACTGCTGTCTGCCTTGGGCCGTGACTTGCCCCTCCCCCACCAACACTCAAGGCTGCCATTCTCTACTCAAATCTGGTCCAAACTCCAACAGCCACTTGACGCTGTACACTTCGCCTTTGTGCGCTCTACTTCTTCTCTGTGTGCTACAGTTTCTCTCTTTTGTACAAGCCATGGCATCGTCAAACAAGGTCTTCTCCCTGGAGGGCAAGGGCCTCAAGCTGGACACAGCCGAGGACCTCGAGCCTCACATTGTCGAGCTGAAGGACATGGACGTCGAGGAGATTCGCATTCTAGGCAACACCTTGGGTGTGGGTGCGTGTAAGCGGTTAGGCGAAGTGCTGTCTACCAAGACATCTCTGCAAGTACGTGTCTGTTCCCAGGAGGCCCCCCGGCGCAACAAGCTCACTGCTAACACGGAAACAAGGTCGCAAACCTCGCCGACATCTTCACCGGCCGTCTCCTGAACGAAATCCCAGAGGCGCTCTCCTCCCTGCTCACCTCGATCCTCAACCTGCCGAACCTCCACACCATCAACTTGAACGACAACGCTTTCGGCCTGAACACCCAAGCGCCTCTCGTCGCCTTCCTCGCTGCCCACGTGCCACTGCAGCACCTGTATCTGAACAACAATGGACTCGGCCCCCACGCGGGCATCCTGATTGCTGACTCGCTCAGCGAACTCCACGCGAAGAAGGAGGCCGCGCGCAAGGAGGGCAAGACTGTCGCTGACCTTGAGACCGTTATTTGCGGTCGCAACCGTCTGGAGAATGGCAGCATGACTGCTTGGGCCAAGGCGTTCAGCCTGCACAACAAGATCAAGGAGGTCAAGATGGTGCAGAATGGCATCCGTCAAGAGGGTATCTCCCACCTACTGAGCGAGGGCCTCAGCCACGCCTCTGGCCTGGTGACTCTGGATCTGCAGGACAACACGTTCACGCTCTCGGGCGCAAAGGCTCTGGCAAAGGTCACGCCCGGATGGACCTCGCTCAAGGAACTTGGTGTCGGCGACTCTCTATTGGGCGCCAAGGGTGCTGTCTTGTTGGGTGACGCGCTAGGTCAGGGCAAGAACAAGAGCCTGGAGATTCTGCGGCTGCAGTACAACGATATCACCTCCAAGGGCGTGTCCAGCATTGCTAAGGCTGCAAAAGAGGCCCTTCCCGCGCTCAAGAAGATCGAGCTCAACGGCAACAAGCTTGAGGAGGAAGACGCAGGTATCATTGCGCTGCAGGAGCTCCTGGAAGAGCGCAAGGAGAAGCTCGGTGGAGACATCATCATTGAGGATGAGTGGGGTCTGGACTCGCTGAGCGACCTTGAGGGCGAGGATTCCGAGGAAGAAGAGGAAGAAGAGGAAGAGGAGGACATCGAGCCGGAGGAGAGGGCCGAGAAGTTGGTCAAAGAGGCCGAGGAGGCTCAAGAAGAGCCCGTCATCCCGAAGAAGGACACGGAAGTGGACGATCTCGCCAAGCAGCTGGAGAAGACGATCATTTGAGCGACCATACAGCTTTGTCAGGTTTCACGGAGCAGGAATGTCATGGTCAGGCTACGACGGATAGACGATACCCGAATATACACACCGACCTCTAGCAAGACGCTTGCTTTTGAGACGTCTCACACGCGTTGTTTCAAAGCATGCAAAGATTTGTCGGAAATGGTTCTCTCGAGGGCGGGCATTATAGAAATTGAAAAGAAGGTCTTCCACAAGTGCATACATATTTAAATGCTATGAGATCTAATCACCATGCTTTGCACTCATCAAACGCCATTACATTAATCACATAGGATGGATCGTAGACTCATGCGGAAAGTGATGACCCTGACCCGACTTCCAAACTCCCAGAAACCAGAACCAGTGCCCAGCTCCCATCTCCCACTAGCCAGTCATCCCATTCCGGATGTTGTCATACTGGCTCGTCGGATAATTTAGCAAGTTCTGCGCGCCGTCCAAATGACCCAGCTGGCTCGCCATCGAGACCACAAGACTGTCCGTCCCGTTCTTGTCGTCACTCGCCTCCCAGAACATGGCTCCTCCCAGCCCCCTATTCTTGAGATACACAATCTTTTCCCCAGCACTCGCAGCATTGTCGTAGCTAATCAGCTCCTGCGTCGCCGCATCATAACTGTAGCTCATCTTGGCGACGTTGTCATAAAACTCGGTCGCGCCCGCCCGCGGCAGGTCCTTGTAGCGCCACTGGCCGACGCCGAGGGAGTCGCCCTCCCCGACCCCGTCGTACGGCTCGCCCAGGCCCGCCGTCCCTTCAAACGACCGCCCGTACAGCGGCAGGCCCATGATGATCTTGCCCGGCGCGACGCCGCGGGCCACGTACGCGCTGACGGCCTGGTCCGTGCTGTACGGCGTGGCGGCCATGTCCTGCGAGTCGAAGTATATGTTGGCGGCGTGGCCGGTCGCGTTGCCCCACGAGCCCGCGTAGTCGTACGCCATGAGGTTCCACGCGTCGACGTAGGGGTCCATGGCGGGCAGGTCCCACAGCCCGTACGTCGCGGGGCCCGCGGGGCTCGCCATGGTGATGAGGAAGTGGTAACCGGGGGCGTGCGCCGCGGACCAGGCGTTGAAGGCGTTGCGGACGGCCTGGAGGAGCAGCACGATGTTCTGGGTGTCGGACGCGGTCGCGGCGTAGGCGTTGAACTCCCAGTCGATGTCGACGCCGTCGAAACCCCAGTCCGTCACGAGCTGGACGGCGCTCGAGGCGAAGTTCTGGCGGGAGGTGGCGTCGGCGGCCATCGGGGAGAACTTGGAGGAGTAGGTCCAGCCGCCGATGGAGAGGAGGACTTTGAGGTTGCGGTTCTGCTTTTTGAGTAGATACAGCTGCTTCACGCAGCCATAGGCGTTGGTACCATTGTCATTCCAAGAGTCGTCGCCGTAGTGCTTCTGCACGTCGGCCCAGGTATCTGAGGACTTGACTGTGCCATCGCTGCCGATATCAGCAAAGGCATAGTTAATCCGAGTCACTGAAGACGCAGGAAGTGATTGAGGTTGGTACTGTGCACCGTAAATTGCCCTGTGCCGTGCGTCAGTCCATTATACTCCCCAAGGATTCGATGGAGCTAGGGCCATACCAATTTGCGAAATACAGTGCGTTCTCATAGCCGGAAGATGAGTTCGAGATAGTCGACAGAGGCTCAGAGGCGCTTGGAAACGATCCGGCCGTTGACGATGCAGTTGGAATGGCAAGCGAAGTAGGCGAAGGGTCGTCCAACGGCAGTGAGAACGTGCTGGACGGCGCTGCAGGCGAGGAAGAGTTCGAAGAGTTGCTACCTTTTGTGTCATTGTTGTAAAAAGGTCGATTGGACGGCTGCAGCGGAATGTTCGTCCCGAACAACGGCGATGTGTCCGCATCGCCAGTGACAGTCGAATCTGTAGGCGTGGCTGAGATGACATCGGTGTATGTGGTCGTGCTAGTGAGCGTCTCTCTCAAGACAGTAGTTGGCTCTGCTTGTATTGCAGCCGGGTCTGCGGTAGGCGTTGCAGCGGGATCAGCACCGTAGGCAGTCTGGAGAACAGTCTCGGTTTGAGTCTCGGTGATGATTTGTTGCTGGGTGACTGTCTCGGTGACAGTCTGGATCTGAAATTCCGTTGCGACGGATGTCACGACACTGGTGACCGTCACTGACACCGTCTGCGGCTCTCCATCGTCGTCTGGTGGTTGCTCACCAGCGATGGTTGGAGCAGGCAAAACTGTTGACGTTTGCTGTCCTGAACCATCATCACCTAAAACCAGAGGCGGCTCTGTCGTAGGTATTGCCTGGGAAACTTGGTCAGTGTCTATGTTCCATAATGGGATATCTTCTCGTGAAGCGATTGATATGTCTTTTCGATGTTCCATCGGAACTTCTTGAGACTCAAGACCCATCATTGGGGCCCTTGATGCTCACATCCGAAATTGAACTGATCAATGATGTGATGCTCGATATTTGTGGTGCATCATCCAGGTCTGTTGAAGAAGAAGATCCACCGCTTGGCACAGAAGTGACAATGGTCGTCGTTGTGATGGTTTCGACGCAGACCTGTCTCCGAAAGATGTGAGGTGTGGCTGCCACCGGCGCTGCCAGCGTCGCGCAGAGCGCAGCAGCAAATAGAGTTCTGACGACCATGTTGTCCTAGACGATCCAAATAAAAGGGAGAGATGACCAGAGATTTTGACCATAACATGCCCCTTTGCTGGCGGCTGTCCCCCTCTTGATATCTCTCACGGGTCGCCCCTTGGGCAGCCCAGGGTATCTTCAGCCTTGCTGCTGGCCTAGTGCAGGAATGAAGGAATTCGCCGGCCAGCCTCGCCGGTAAGGCGTGGAGAATTCCAGTCCCGCACGGCTGTGCGGCTGGCGCCTCGTATATGGACGGCAGCCGAGGGTGAGACAAGCTCGTCCCCTTGGACTCACGGGAGCACAATTCATTCTCCCTTTTTAGCCCCCTTGACTCTCGGAAGCAACGTGATCGAGCAGCACAGAACAAGCTCTAGATGATGAATGACTGAACCACGCGGAACGAGGCGACTGACACCAGCCGTCTATCCGAATGCTCGAGTGGTTTGAGTGGGTGAGTCCAGACCTTGTGTGGCCCAGACTGGCGACACCTTGTCCACTCTACGGCCGAGCACGACATTATCCGGGAGTCGAAACAGGCAAAATTGCCAACGCAGAGGAAGTAAAGGAACGAGACAACGAATGTGCCGAGAAGAGCAGAGTGGCTCCATGGCGAGGGCATGAAATGAGACCTGTAGGCCTTTGCGGCATTGACCAGGGAGAGAACATATTGAGCCACACCAGAGCCAGGCTAAGGGAGCTGTAGCATTAGGATGACCTCTCACAGACCATCAAGTCATTCAGCTATCCCGTGAGTTCATCCCATCTGCACGTAGCAGGGAACAGAGACGTCGCCAGTACCATCTCCAAATGCGTTACCATTGAGAATTATTCCATGAGAGGTGAATCCACGTGAGGCATTCCAAGATGTTGTCTGTCTATCCTCACCCAGCTGCATAGACTTCCAGCAGCCGGGCACTCGTGTGATATTTCCTATTTCTGCCACCTGCGTGCGGGAGTGTGTCCTCTGGAATGACCGTGTGGTTGGTATTGTGGAGCGTCCCGGGCTCTTTCGCCATTGATTGTAGGCGGGACGAGGTGTGACCGTGTTCTGTCCAGCATGTGCGTCATTGGATATAGTGCGGCCTCCGCAGAGACTTTCGGTTCCTCTGTGGCATTTTCATGGCATTTCCATCTCCTGCCGCTCTTTTCTGGCTCCCCATTTCCTCCTCAACGAGGTCCCATACACACCACCAGCCAGGCCCGCCACTGATGCGGCAAGAAGAGCAGAGCCGTGGTAAGACGGCTTGAACAGCCCCCTCTCGAGAAGCTTCAGATTTGAGAAGTAGCGTGACGTTCCATAGACGATCGAGCCCGATCCCAAGGCCATGAGAGTCCCCACCAGGACCTGGGACTGCTCCTTTTCGAGCTCGTGCTCGACTTCCTCGGGATCGGGCTGTCTGGAAGCCCTGGTCTGATGCTGCTCTTGCTCTCGTAGAGGCTTGAGCAGCTCTCTGAGATCCAACTGAGAGAAGCGCTCGATGGCGATGCCCAGGGCCAGAAAACCAAGTCCAGTCCTTATCCATGCCAGAAAAGTACGCTCAGAGGCAAGGTGGTCCCGGGCCGTGGAGCCTGTGTTCTGGTAGACAGGCGTCCTCCAGAAGAAGCGGGACAGCATGACGACAGCAGGATGTGAAATCGCCCGATGACCGCGAGTGGCACCTGTGTCGTTGTGCAGTGTTCCTGTGCAACTGTGTACCTAGTGGGTAATTGTTTTGTGGCACACGATCAGGGGAAAAGGCCTCCTCTTCTCTTTTCTCCCCTTGGACGGAGCGGTTTGACAAAGCGCGCACAGCACAAAGAACACAAGCTTGCGACGGGGCGGCCGGTAGGACCAGGTAGGACAATCGAGAAGTGACAGGTCTAGGAGCCGGTAGTCGGTCGATTGGATCCAGTATCCAGGCTGGGTGTTTTGGACACTTGGAGTGTGCTCAGTTTGCGACTTCCAAACTCGTTGGGTGGCACAAAGATACGCCCAGGTTGATGACCGAGGCTGGGGCACAGGGGTCCAGGGTCGAGAGATCCACTACAGTAGCCGGCCGACCGTTATCTCAAGACATGGTACTTACTCCATACTTGCATACATCGCACATCATCAGCCAGCAACTACCAGTCTGCCTTACAGCCCAAGACGACTGGAAGTTTTCACATATCCCATCACATTTAAGCGAGACTGAGGGTGAGCCTTTGCTTGTGCTACCACCGCAACACGATGCCGAGCTTTAACTGCAACTCCGCTTCCGAGAAACACAGCGGCGAGCACCGACCGCTGCTCTCGTCGCAGACCAAGACCAGACCAAGGTCGGGGCGGAGGAGAAGGGCATTGGGTCGGTTCTGCGAGACCGTGGTCTGGGCGTCGGTTCTGACTCTGAGCCTCGCGGCTCTTGTTGGGCTGGTTATTCACCGGCGGTCGTGGTGGCCAAGGTCAAGCCACTTATCCGCCTCGTCCCTGGAGAAGTGCGCTTGGAAGCACCTCGAGCAGCACGTTGATCTTCTGGACGTGGCTCCGATCGGGCGTGATGAGTTCCTGGGCCGTCAGCAGGTTCTTGCTTCAGCATTGAAGGAGGCAGGTGTCGATGCGTTCATCGCGGAGCCTTCGGCGTCGTCGACTTACTATGCCAACATCTCTTACACTTTCCATCTCTCCGAGAGGCCGTTTCTCATGATCCTGGACAAAGATGGCCAGTTCTCTTACCTCGTGCCCAAGTTTGAAGCCGGCCGTATCGGAGGCTTGGATATGGTCTACGAAGATAAGAAGGTCATCGAATGGCCCGAGGAGGAGTCACCGTACGAAGTCTTGGCGAAAGCGACTGGCTTCTCGAAAGTCATGCTTGACGAGCACGCGCGGTTTATGATCGCTGCTGGACTTCAGAACGCCGGCGTCCAAGTCGTGCCCATGACCGAGAGTATCCAGTCGCTGCGTGCCGTAAAGACAGCAGCCGAGATCGACATTCTCAGGGGAATCAACAGCTTCACGCTGGAGCTGGTCGGATCCCTGCAGAAATGCGTCAAGGTAGGGCTCACACAAGAGACGGTCCTCACCGCGGCCAGGGGTCTCTTCACCCGTGCCGGGGTCGGTGAGGGATTCTGGGCTATCGTGCTTTTCGGCGACCAGGCGGCCTATCCTCACGGCGGCAAACACGGGAAGACGCTTGAGGACGGAGAGTTTGTCTTGATTGACACCGGCTCCATGCTGCGCGGCTACAACAGCGATGTCACACGAACGATCCTGCCGTCGGGCGGGAAGGTGAGCGAGGAGCTGATGGGCATCTGGAAGACTGTCCAGAGCTCGCAGTCCGCCGGTTTTGAGCGCATGTTCCCCAACGAGACGTGCTCGGAGGTAGATGCCGCCTCCCGAAAGCCAGTGTCTGCGGCTGGCTACGCCGAGTACTACACACACAGACTTGGTCACGGTCTGGGGCTGGAGATGCATGAGCATCCCTATCTGAATGGTGCCAATGATGAGAAGTTGAAAAGCGGCGTGGTCTGCAGCAACGAGCCCGTAAGCCTTTTGATGGTGCATCCAACGCCTTGCGGATACTCCTGGCTAATCTCTTCTAGGGCATTTACGTGACTAGTGAGCAGGCTTATAAGATTGGGAAGCCGGCCGGCTTTGGTGTGAGGCTCGAAGATCCCGTCTTGGTTACAGAGAAGGGCGGCGTGCCTTTGACAGGACGAAGAGCAAAGTCTCCTTTCGAGCCATGAGATATGACTTGGACAAAAACAAGTCATGATGTGTACGCGTGGAGTTGCATCGCCTGCTCCTCGGCTTATTTCTGCCGCTGGACTCTACTACTGTCACCTATGCATTGTACATCGGTATATATGGAAAAGCCCACCAGTACATTTGTCTAGGGCTGAGGCGGTGCTCAGGAGAGAAAGACATCCGTCGTTCTACAGAGGCGGACTCCTACAAAAGTATAAATGGACTGAGGGTGGGTGAATTCAAGAGCGGTCTTGATAGGCAAACGTCTTCCCATCTCTATCGTAGTTTGAATTTAGATTGACCTCTGTGAAAGTAAATCTTCCAGCCCGAAATCTTTTGAGTGAGCACGGCAAACTAGCAAGCCAAGAATGGTCAAGTATGTCTGGGATTCGCATTGCAAGAAATTTCCTTAGATTACTACCACAAAGACTGAATCGAAGTTGGCCACGGGCAGAGTTCTCATCACCGAAAACGACTTCTGATCCGTCCACTCAGGCATCCGATCACGCCCGTCCTCCCCCCACCAGGCCTCATGGGCCACTCCACAGCCCTCATAAAGCTCTTGATACACAACCACCAAACAGCTCCCAAACCACCACTATCACTGAGGGTTTTTCATGCCATCAGAACACCAATAAGCCCCAATGCTCCGCTCAGAACAGCGACAACACTGACCGCCCCCCTCGACGCACCAGCCGTCTGTTTAGCAGCCGCCGCCACAGTCGTGGGGAGGGGACCAGCCGCGGCGCCCGCCATCTGCGCCGAGGGCGCCGTCATCGTCACCATGATGGTCATACCGTCCGTCGCGATCATCTCCGTCACCGTCGTGAGCGGCTGCGCGACCAACGAGCTCAGCGTCGCCGGCTCACCAGAAAGGACGGAGCCGGGCAGCGGCTGCAGCTTCACGACGGCGGCGGGAGCAGCAACAGGCGCAGGGGCCACGGGCCCGCCGGGGATCGTCATGAAGGCCTGTGGTGCGGGAGGGGACGGTGTGGCCGCCGGCGTGACGGCACCGGGCGTCTGGACGGCGCCGGCTGGGGCGCCGGCTGCGAGGGGTTGAAGGCTCGGCTGGGCCGCGGCAGCCGGCGGTGGAGTGCTCCCGAGAGGGACGAGGCTGGCCTGCCCTGCTGCCGCTGACGGTGGCGGAGAGCTTCCTAGGGGAACGAGACTCTGCTGAGTGTTGTTTGAGGCTCCTGCTTGAGCTGTCCCCCCAAGAGGCTGAAGGGTCTGCTGAGCGGCGGGTGCGGCGGCCGCGCCCGGAAGCTGCTTCAGAGCACCCTGTGCGCTCTGGAACTGGCCCGGGAGAGGCTGAAGGTTATTATTGTTGTTGTTGTTGTTGTTTCCCTTCCCACTATTGTTGTTGCCGCCTTGGCTGTTGCTCCCCTGCCCGTTCTTGTTCTGATTCTGCTGATTTTGTTTGGCCTGCTGCTGCTGCTGGTTCTGCTGGCTCACGGCCTTCGAGTTTGAATTATCATTATTGTTAGCGGCCTCCACCATCGCCACTCCGAGGAGGACCGTCGCCAAAGCTTTGGAAACACGCATATTGAGAGGTCGTCACTGGACGAAGAAAAGAACGTGTGAAAAGAGTATATCGAAAGAGTGAAGCTACCGGAGCGAATCGTAGTGATTACAAAAGGACTATGGCTGCAAAGCGCTGCCCTGCAGACTGGACGAATACGACAGGGACAATGAAGCAAAGAGTGACTGGTCACCTTCAGAGGAACATCTTCGCTCAGATCATGAGAAGAAGAGAACCGCGTTCACCCACCCGGATCGTGGGTGATATATCGCAACGAGCCGGCGCTGTGACGAGAGGCGTATGATCCGCGTGCGCTAGGGGGGGGGGGGAAGATATGATCACCAGCCAAAGAGCCTGGTGTGTGTGCGGGCCCAGCTCAGATGGCGGATGGTTCCACCCATGCTTGGTCCCTTCTTGAGACATGAGATGGCAGTTCGAGTTTGGAACATCGATGCATTGAGCCTGATAGGTTCCAGTAGCCGTTGGCTTTGCAAGGCCCGGGTCTCGAGGTGCCGCGATCCCGTGGCAACACTGGCGGTGATGTTTAGCGTCGCCTCAATTCTTCGTCCTGGCCATGCGCTCCGAAGTTGCGTGACGAACGCCCCGGCCGGGTTGTGCGCAGTTCCTCACCTTGCTCCTCATTCGCACCCGGACTTCCGTGGCGTGGTCAGTCACAGCTATTTGGCATTGCAAGAGAAATGGCCCCAACCTCATCGCGAGGCCCCTCATGTTAAACATCAGCTTTCATCGAATCGTGTCTCGGATTCGGAGAGAACCAAGGCTCAGCAACACACGAGACGCAGTTCAGATGTCTACGAGTTCCATCGGGCGTCTCTCACATCGAAACTCTGACCGTCGGCGGCACCCGTACACTGGTAGCGGCTCCGTTCCGCGACAGAGCGAGGGGGTATCGATTATGGCAGGAAAGGGAAGAATGATTGTGTAAGCGTGAATTGAATAAGCATAACAGCCGTGGCCCACGTCTGGGCGGAGTTCTAGTGCCCGTCCCAAGCCGTCAGCCAATCAGATCGTCGGCAGGGCCCCTGACGCCGCTTGGCATGGTGCTTGGGATGGGAGATCAAACGAACCCTGTTCTCGGGGCTGCTGCCTGGGCAAGCCTGCTTGCCTTGCTCGCTGCGCGCCTCGTCCATCAACCGTACTGCGTAGGCAACCTTTTGGCGCGTTGGGACTCCGAAGCAAAAAGTTCAAGAAAGCACGCAGAAGGCTGCTTATCAAGTAAGACGAAAACATGAAGGCGTTGTTGTCGGTCCATCCATGCATTTCGCGGACAATATTCTTGGACAGCGCCGGACCGACTTTCAGACAGTCGATACCGAGCCAGATATATCACACGGTCAACAGTATGCACCTGATTCCTGCGAATTCTGGCCACAGGCATTGTCGATGCACACATCACCTTCCCTTTGACTTGCATTTAAAACATAAGTTTTGTGTATTCTGCGGACAATGTAGCGGCAGCTTTAAATACCTAGACAATCGCATTTATATGCATTAGAGAGGTGTGTACTGCACATATGGGCAAGTAGCACATCAGACACCAAAATTATTGGTTTCTATAAACTTTGGGAGAGAGGGAGAGAGAAACGGAGTTGGGGGAGGAAGGTGGGGGGGGGGAGAAACGAGCGTATACACAATAGACAAATAGAGGAAAGTGAGTGATTTCATAATCATGCTTGCAACAGCTGTGGGAAAGGCCAAACCATTTTCGCACGCAAGATATGTCTCAAGAGAGTAGTGGTGAGGTACAGCAAATCGACTGGTTTTATTATCGTATAGAGTGACATGTTGTTATACAAGACAATGTTGACCATCTTAGTGGCAACAACTTAATTCTATAGCTGTGCTAGATATGGGTGAGGAAAAACCAAATCAGTCCCCGAGTCCAATGAGAGGGCATGTAAACAATGCCCTTGGACTCAGAGAGCTGCTAGCAGGGAGCCAACTCGAGTTGCAGAAGCAAGGCCTGGCTGCCGCCAACGCGAATGTGCCCAGGTGTTCCCCGGGCTCATGAGAGAGGAGAGTCCCCGAAGCCTTAACGACTGCCTAATTGCCGAAGTCATAGGCACAGCCTCTGCGGAATTCGCACCAGGCGATAGGCTCTCGGCCTCGCAATTGAATTGCTTCGCGTAGCAGAAATTGATATTTGCGAGACAGCGGCAGCCTAGGCGCCGCCTCGTGCGTCAAGTTCGTTCCCATATCCGCCGCGGAGGCTAAAGACCCTACATGCCATCTGCCGGAGTGTCCGCCGCTGAGCCTCGGGACTCTTCGACACCAAAAACGGCATCCCCAAAGGCGGAGTCTTCGACACCAAGGTCCATACCATCTCCGAGGTCTCCGTCGTTCTGCTGGTCATAACTGCCCAGGGCCTCACCAGCAGTGTTCATGTCACCGAAGTCGTTTTCACCGGCCTTGTTGGCGTCGCCAGGTGTTTGTGTAGGCTCTGAAGGTGCCGCAGAAGGCATCGCAGCGAGAGGCGCACTGGCCGATATTCCTGGCGACACACCACCCTTTGGTATGACGACCCAGTCGCCGCTCTCAGTACCCTGGTCTGGGGCTGTGCTGGGGTCCTTGGCCTGGTCCGAGTCTTGCATGGTGACGTCTTGGGGTGCATTGGACAGACCAGGCGCTTGCCCAGCTGCCGCTGAAGGAATACTAGCATTGGCCGCCAATGCAGGAGCAGACGGAAACGGAGGCAGATGACTTTGAGGAGCCACGCTCGGAGGCATTCCCGTCTGCATTATGGCAGCAGCAGTACCACCCATGTCTATGTCCGTCTCGCCAGTCACAACACCACCATTCTGGGAGCCTGCATGTGAAGGCGGCCTAGAAAGTTGATTTGTACCAGCTCCACTAGTATCGCCAGTGACTGGTGCAGCTGGTGGCACGGGTAGGACTTCGGGCTCTGGGGCCGGCTCCTGGAATCCACCATCTTGGACGCGCTTCACGTCACTCACGACTTCGATGTGACGGCCAAGTGCTGACTCCACATCTGCGACAATCTCGTCGACCTTTCTGTGGTGCTTGGCGTCGAGGAGGTCGTTACTATCCTCGTCGACTTCCTCGTGTCCTTCTAATCGCCAGAATTCGGGGCCCGTCTCCTCAACGGCCAGACGCACTTCCTTTTCAGATCGCGTGAGTATCGAGTTGAACTTGAACTTGGCCATCTGCTTCTCGTGCTGTGCCTTCATCTTGGCCAGCTCTCCCTGGTCCGCCCGAATCTTGTCCGCGATCCTCTTTTTGAATTGATCGGCGAGCTCAGGGTCCAAGTGACCAACGACGGGCTTGGCTGGTGGCTTCTTGTGGGCATCAACGCCAGGCGCCTCGAAGATCCCCTGGGTGACAGACGAAAGTTCCCCTTGCAGGCCCAGTCCCAGATCAGCAGGTGTAATTTGCCCGATCCTGTACGCAGAGCCCAGCACCTCTTCCATCCACTCGTGATTCCGCGTGTATCTGGTCATGCTGACGTCTCGTGGGGACATATGATCGAACATGTCGCCTGTTGAAGTATCCTCTTCGTCGTCGAAAGGTATGAAGGGAGCGTGTCCGGAGACCATGTGTTGTTGGCCATGCGCTGCAGTCCTATTCCGCTTCGACGGCGGGGGATAGGCCATCTGTTGGGGGACATTACGAGGATTTCCGGGCTGCACCATCATGGGATGCCCTCTAGCACTCTGGGGAGGATTAATGGTAGGCCAGTTCAGGCGGTCAGCCAACATAAATTCCTTGCGCGTGATCTGGCCGCCTCTCTGCAGCGTAATGCGAGCCTGCATTGTTTGGTGCATGGGCGGCGGAATAGGAAGCATGTCTATGGGCATGGGCTGCTGAGATGGTCCATAGTGGACAAGCCACAGGCTGGGGTCGACCTGAGGTGCACCGCCCTGGGCGTTCTGGGTTGGAACGAGGCGGTAGCGTGTGCGCGCATGTGCAGCGACCGACTCTCCGGGACGGAAGCCAACCCTCTGCGAGAAAACCTCCAAGACCTTATTTTTTATGATGGTTAGCATGCACAAGCGTAGCGCCAAAGATGGAGTCAGGACCAACCAGGCCGTTCTTCAGGTCCCGGGCCTGAAACTCGTCCGGACCAGGCCAAATGTAACCATCAGAGGCAAAGGTAGTGCCGAACCTCTGCAGTGGCTGCCATGTGAGCATGATCTGTCCATCTCGAGGCGCGTCGAGATAGGTCCAGAAGAAGGGCGCCGTGTCTCGCGCAATCTTAGGCGCGGACAGCAGCATGTTGAGCAGCCAGTTGGTGATGGTAGGGTCGTGCATTGGCATTGCGATCCGCTCGGGATATCGATAGGTACTGACGAGATGCAGATGCGGTAGCTGGAAGAAGCATGGCTCAAGTTAGCATCGCATTTGGATGGGACGAGCCATAGCGAGGGCAGAAGGAGAGCCTAAGTGCCGACTGACCATCTTCTCGTGGATGTTGGCGCTTGGGTCCGCCATCTTGGGCGACTTTTTTCTGTATTCTGTATCAGATGCGTTCAATGTTTGCGAAACGGTAAATATCGACGATGGCGAATTTGTCGATTGTCCCGAATAACAATTAGGGTTGGCGCATGAGATGAATAGAAAGCGGCCCCGTTCGCGACGGGCAGGCTGTGATGAGCTCTGAAAGACAAAGTCGCGCCTGCAGCTGTTTGGGCGCGCCTGCTTTGAAAATCGCAGTCGAATTCAAGTTGGATTACATAAGCGCTCCACCAGCCACACTGGGAAAGAACCAGCCTCGCCAAATTTGACCAACTTTCAACAACACTCAGAACGAGTTTGCACGGACATCATCTCCTCGATGCTGGGACGTGCTGTCAAATGACTTGTGCCTCTCTTACTGGCAATTGTACAGTCGATGCACTGCTAACAGCTGGAATTATCTGAACAACTTACATTCTGCCAGGGTTGGACAAATTTGGATAACTCTACACCAGTATCTTTGGACACGGATTCGCTCACCCAACAGGTTCACGTCATTGCGCACTATTTTCAAAACTATTCCTTTTGTTGTTTGTGTCATCAATCTTTAATTTTTATATTAGTACCTCGTACCTAAGCACGAAATGCTGTGCTGCCTCCTCACGGATGAACCGATCTACAGTATCAAAACTCTATCTAGTAGACTAGCAATGCCAATTTATGCCTGGTATGTAGAGGCAGAGACGTTTCCACCACGGCCGGTCCAGTTGACGTGGATGTCCTGGCCGACGGGGTACTTGTCGCTGGCGTGCTCAGGCTTGATCTTGAAGGTGTGAGCACCAAAGTAGTCACGCTGAGCCTGCAGCAGGTTGGCGGGCAGGTCCTTGGTGCGGTAGCCGTCGAACCATGACAGGGCAGTGGAGAAAGCCGGGGTTGGGATACCAAGCTGGGCCGCCTTGGCGACGACGTCTCTCCAGCCGGGCTGGGCCTTGTGGATAGCCTTGTTGAAGAAATCATCGAAGAGGAGGTTCTTCAGGTCGGGGTTGTTGCGGTACGCGCTCGTGATGTCCTTCAGGAACACGGATCGGATAATACAACCACCGCGCCACATCAGGGCAATGGACGGCTTGTTCAGCTTCCAGCCGTACTCCTTGGCGGCCTGATAACGTCACTGGTCAGTATCGCAATTGTCCCATGATAGTGGTATTGGCAAAGCGTACCTCCTGCATCAGCATGAAGCCCTGGGCGTAGGAGATGATCTTGGAGGCATAGAGGGCCTGCTCGAGGTCGTCGAGGAACTGCTCCTTGCTGCCTTCAACCTCCTTGACGCGACCAACAAACTCGAGCTTAGTGGAAGCCTCAGAGCGCTCGTCCTTGATGGCAGACAAGCAGCGAGCCAGGACAGCCTCGGCAATCAGGGTGACTGGCATGCCCAAGTCGAGAGCGTTGATGGCAGTCCACTTTCCGGTACCCTTCTGACCGGCCTTGTCGAGAATCTTCTCAACAAGAGCAGTGCCATCATCGTCGTTGAAGTACATAATGTCCCGTGTGATCTCGATCAGGAAGGAGTCCAGGACGCCCTTGTTCCACTTGGCCAAGGTGTCACCGATGTCCTTGTTGGTCATGCCCAAACCGCGCTTCATGATGTCGTAGGCCTGCGAAGTACATGGTTAGCTTGGGGCTTCCTCTCCAGAGTCATTCCGAGAGAGCTTCTTACCTCCGAGATGAGCTGCATGTCACCGTACTCGATACCGTTGTGGACCATCTTGACGTAGTGTCCGGCACCCTCGTCACCGACCCAGTCGCAGCATGCCTCGCCGTCGCTCTTGGCGGAGACGCTCTGGAAGATCTCCTTGATGGGGCCCCAGGCAGCCTCGTCACCACCGGGCATCAGGGAAGGACCGTAGCGGGCACCCTCCTCGCCACCGGAAACACCGGAGCCGACGAAGTGGAGACCCTTGGTCTTGAGGTACTGGGTCCTCCGGTTGGAGTCGGGGAAGTGAGAGTTTCCGCCGTCGATGATGATGTCTCCGGCTTCGAGCAGGGGCAGGAGGGTCTCGATCCAGTCGTCGACGGCCTTGCCAGCCTGCACGAGGAGCATGACACGACGGGGCTTCTTCAGGGTGGCGACGAACTCCTCAGTGGAGTGGGCGCCGACAATGGACTTGCCCTTGGCCTCGTTATCGAGGAAACGGTCGACCTTGGACACGGTACGGTTGAAAGCGCAGATGGTGAAGCCGTGGTCAGCCATGTTCAAGATCAGGTTCTGACCCCTAGAGTGGTGGGTTAGCTGGGACGCCGCGGCTCGCACGCTCCGGGAACGGGCAGAACTTACATCACGGCCAGGCCAATGAGGCCGAGATCAGCACTTTGGAGATGAGTATGGTCAGCATTGTCTGGTCCTGAGCTGGAAGGCCCGACGCCGACGCCACCGGCGATATGGGCAAGGCGAGCGCTACAAGGAGCACTCAGCGGGCGAAACTGGGGAAGATGACATTGTCACAGAAGGTCAAGAGCAGGAGAGCCGAGCTCGAGAAGCATGCAATTGGCTTCTGATCCAGCGGTCTGGGTTGATGAAACCAGACGCTGACGCTGCAAGCCTCTGTCTCTTGCTCTCGGTGGATGGAGGGGTTGCTCGATGCTGGGCTTGTCGCAGTGCGGCGAAATGGCTCAGTTCGGAGGGGAAGGTGGGGTTGATTTTGGGAGCTGGACGGGGTGCGCTGGGTTGGGTTGGACTTGGAGACTTACACTGGACCAGACATGATTGCGATGTCCGAAGGGGTGACGTTAACTTGTTGTGGACGATGGCTCTCTGGATGGGAATGAAAGAGTCTCGAAGTCGACCGAGAGGGAGATGCGTTGGGCCAAGAGGGTATTTGGAATGGAGGTGGGAGGAAAGAGATTTTGTTTGGACTCGGGGTAAAGGTGCTATGATCTTCGTAGCGGGCACCGCAACCGCAGGCCAAAAGGCTGGGTCAGGCCCGGGCAGCGGGACTCTTACAAAGCTAATAGTGGGCTAGGCTAGGCTTACTCAAGTATCGGACCTGCCTGGCGTGCCTGGGTCCTGTCCCCGGTCTTCCGAACTGTCACAACTCCATCCTATCTTTCTCCGTCTGAGAACGAGTTCGACGTAACCCCCGTGTTCAATGTCGCCCGAGGTGTTTCTGATCTGAAGATGGTGATAAGACGTGACCCTCTTCCTACAATAACATGTCCACCCCCACGTTCGTCCACACTCTAGCATCACTGAACTTTTCTTCCTTACTCCCTCATCTACTCACTTCGCGATGCTCTACATACATAGTACATGAGCCTCAGAAAGCGCACACAATCTATCTTTGGCTACGACCACCTGGCCGTCGACTTGCAGTTCAAAACCGTTCTCGTCACAGCCCGTGATGGAGGAGAGAAAAAGAGGGAGAGAGGGTATCCACTTCTCGCGTTTCGGTCCAGCTGCTGTCAACGTTCGGGCAATCACTTAATGCAACTACCAAGTCACTTCTTACTCTGCGTCTGCCGTATGCTAAACACCCTCGTCCCACTCCTGTGATATATGTGGACCCATACCTGGGCTTTCTGGGAGAGAGGGACCTTGCTGTCCAGGCATGAAGGAGTCATGTCGGCTTGGAGGCGGGCTGGTTGATGAGCAACCACTCTGCTTCTCTTTGCAATATCTGCTGCCAAGTCTTGACGAATGCGGATGCGCCGACCACAGCTCCGGTTCGTTCGGGACACGAAGATCTTATCCCAAGGTTTGGCAACATTTTCACAATGCCCATAGCGTTGCAATATATTGCGCGGTTTGAATTCCACTCCGGCTAGCGAGCATCGGAGGGACTTTCGGCGAGGGGCAGCGTGGGCTGTTTCCGTCCTGCCCCGCCAAAAACGTCATCAAGGGGACCGACTGCCCGACGTGCCGAAATCAATAACGGTACCCGAGACCTTTTTTTGGTGGTACGTTGTACTTTGTACCATGCCAATATAATATATGCCCCGCGCGGCCAACAGACCTATTACTCCCCAAAGCCACCAGGTACTTTGTAATGTTATCCTACCATAGTGTTACAGATGTACGGAGTATATGTGCATCTACGTACGAGGCACAAGTCGAGCTGAGCCACTGGCAATTGATGAAACACTCAACGTGTATCCAATTTAGGAAGTAGACGGCGAAACAGTCTGCCGTTGGAGAATGCCATGTGGGATGCGAGTGCCCTCAAAAAGGACTAGCTTGTTACAGCATCCCATGCGTATCAATCTCCCTCAGCCGGAATGGCTGGCCGGCGGGCTGGATGAAGGTCAGCATATCGCGCAACGAGATCGGCACTCCGGAGTGGCCGAGCTCCTCTCGGCGACCGTCAAGACCTTGGGTTCGCTGTTGCAGGTTGGGGTGTTCGAGAATTCAACAGGGGAGCTGCCATTAGAATTCAGAACCCACCCCTGATCCTTTTTTCAAACATTTTATTTTGACCCTCCCAGGATTTAAAGTGACCCTCTCAGACACATCAACTTCAATACGCTCGCAATCAACCAAACTTGGCTCAAGACAATTAAATTTTTTTCTCAGCTTGAGATTTTGTTAAATGTTTTTCAAAAGGGCCGGCTGGCGGGAGGGCGGACGAACCCGGTAGGGGATGCCTGACTCCCGGAGGACCAACCCGTCTTCTTTGGAATTTTCCCCGGAGGGGATCCGGAGGGAGCTTGCGACCGGAGGTTGGGGCGGCACGGCCCTACTGATGCATGCTTATCTATTAGTTCAAATCTCTTATCCGGAGGGTCATCTTAAATCCTGGGAGGGTTAAAATAAAAAGTTTGCTTTTTTTTGGGGGGGGGGGGGAACCGGATTATGTAAGCTGCTACCGCGGCTGGAGGCAATCTTTGCCCGAGTCTGGTTTGGGAGATCAAAGCGCTGATGCTCTCCTAAACCACCGCCATTTCATCAACAGTCGACTCGCAAATTTGTGTCAAGCAGCTTGACCAAACCCACCGACATACTCACACCCTACGTCGTATCGCTACGATACTCTTGATCTCTACAACGAAAGCGGAGGATTGTGAGCAAAGTCTGTAGGTGCAGACTGGGCTCCAGGTACGTGATACGAACACAAAGTCGTCCGTCAGGAAGCGCATCAAATTCATCATGTCGTATCCGGCGCCACCAGGTTTCTCGAGCTCTCTACCTCCTCGACCTCCTCCCCCCAAATCATCAGGCGGCGGATTCAAGTCGACCTTCTCTGCCGCTCCCGCTGCTCCAGGGACCGCTTCGTACCCTGCCAGCGCGTCCTACTCCAGCGCCCCAACATACAGCACGCCACCCGTCTCAGCACCACCCGGCTATGGCGCGTCTGCATCAACATACTCGTATCCTCAGGCGCCCGCAGCCTACGGAGCCAGCCCGGCATCCTACAACTACCCGTCCAACTACGCACAGCAGGCCTCCTACTACGGTGCGCCCGCTACCACCAGCTCCTACTCCACGCCGCCCCAGATCCGCAACCCGTTCCCTCAGCCAAGTGCTGCCACGCCTGCCGCGCCTCAAAACCCGTTCGACCGCGGCGATCCCAACTATGACCCTGACATGGCCGCGCAGATTGCGCAGTGGCAGAGCGCATACCTGCCCAAGGAGGGAGCTGAGCCCGCCGCAGCCGCTGGCCCCAAGGCCGCCGCCACGGTCGGGCCGACCTTCAACGCGGAGGCTGCTGCCAAGGCAGCGCAAGAAGGCGCCACGAACAACACGAACGAGAAGAAGAAGACTGTGTACCGCGAGGGCGGTGGCAAGAAGTGGGCTGATGATTCGCTGCTAGAATGGGACCCTTCGCATCTTCGGCTCTTTGTCGGCAACCTTGCAGGCGAGACCACAGATGATTCTCTACTCAAGGCATTCTCGCGCTGGCAGTCAGTGCAGAAGGCCAAGGTGGTGCGGGAAAAGCGGACCAACAAGTCCAAGGGCTACGGCTTTGTCAGCTTCAGCGACCCGGACGAATTTTTCCAGGCCGCCAAGGAGATGAATGGCAAATACATTCAGAGTCACCCGGTTGTGGTGCGCAAGAGTACTACGGAGATCAAGCCGGCCGCCCACAAGGATGATAGGCACAAGGGCAAGAACTTCAAGAAGAAGGGAGGCAAGAACAGCGGCAGCGGAGCAGGCAATGGCGATGGAGGATATTCACCGCATCTGGGTGCCTCCGGTGGTGGCGTTGTCAAGCCTGGGCAGAAGACCAAGAGTGGCTTGAAGTTGCTCGGTTGAGAGGCACAAGCGATGACCATCGTCATGGGAAGTACACAACTGCTGTGCCGGCTGTTGACCGATCGGCGCGTTGCTTAACGAGTCGTCGACAGCTGTGCTGCATGTGCGAGTTCCTGACAGCCTCGTGAAGCCACCAAGGGCCAGGGAAACACTCAAGGACGACCAAACCAGACTCCATGAGAAGCAGCGGGTCTCATAATGGACGGAAATTGGCAAGTACGGTTCTGACGCTGCAGTATTCAGAAAAGGCCATGAGACGGCCTCGTGGGAATTGTAATTATGCGGAACTTGGGGCGCTAGAACGAGGACAATCGAACCAACAAAGCCTCGAAACCGACATAGTTCACAAATGAGAACCCTAGATCGCCGTCACTCCCGGAAGCGCCTCATCTATTTGCGGAGACCGGACCAAGAGCGGATGTTGATGCAACCTGGTCAGTGCACGTCTGGCATGCTTGTTGGAATTCCGTGACTGCGATATCCAATTCGTTGCATAAAGCGGATTTCCCCACAGCTGACAAGCCAACCTTGGAAAGCCTGTGACTATTGAACAACTCTAAAAAGATGCTCTCGAGGACGCGGCAGATCAGTATCGAGGAGATTACTCCTTCAGGCAACGCCATAGTCATATACTGCAAGATTTGCTGCCACGAGTCCCCATGTCGATTCATATTTCCGCAGACCGGGCACATGCACGGAGACCCAGGCGGGATGTTTTGAGGGGCGCCCCATCGCAATTTACTTGCATGGGGGCCAAGGCGTTCTCCCTCAACGGACAGATTAAGTCATGGGAGGCCAGGACGAAGGTACCGGCAATCCTACGTCGGCTTCTAACATCCGTTTCCTCTAATCTGCTGCCTCCTTCTCAACGTTCTGTTGGTACGGTCACTTGTTGATTTGGACATGCTCTTTTCGATCCATCTTTGACGGCGTGACTACCTGTCGGTGATCAGCATCCTGCCGGCAGACAACTGTGCTTGCTCCAACACCCATTGTTACGCGTTCGTGTCAGTCCGTGACTCGTGGGCTTTCCGCTTCGTTGTTGGGGGTTGGTTGATCCTCATCCTCCAGCCTCGCTGATCTTTTCCGGCCAATCTACTGCGCGCTCATCACTTCCTTTGGGGGCCGCATTCTTCATTGACTTTACCTTCTTCTTTTTCTTTTTCTTCCAATTAGTTCTTTATTTCCAGTTTTCAAGGCTCCCAATCGAGCGAAAATTACGCTCTCTGCAGTCTCTTCAGGGAATAAAATCTTCCTCTCCCAGACGACTAGACGACTACGACTTCAACAACGGACGCCGACCAACCAGTGAGCCAAGCCTTGCGGAGGATAGCCAAGGACTATTCTGGGACGAGCGCACGCACGCACGCACTTTGCGGCACAGAGTCAGCAATTCTTTGCGCTGCGTTGTGGCTGAGCAGCAGCAGCATCATCAATCTGACTCCAACGTCTCGAAAGGCTGGGCAACAATCTAGTAGCGGCGACTTTCACAGGCCGGTGGTGCCATTTTGATTTGACATTACAGAGTCGCAGTAGCGCAGCGGGTGCCTGTGACACACATCTGGATCTGCACGGAGAACCCCTCACCTTGCATCAATTCATCCGGACCAGCAAGCAGAATCGACCTGACCTAGCGAACACGTACGCGCCAGCGCTTAGAGTGCAGAACCAAAGCAGCACCGCGCCGGACTCCGTTCGTTCAGAGGATCCTTCAATCACCAGTGTGGTGAAGCGGATCGAATTTGCTATTCCATTCTTTTACTCCTCGGACGAGCACCACTGTCGTTTCCGCCAAAACTTATCCTCGAACGGGCGAGCTCAGCTGTGTCTCACTGCGCCCCTTTCTGTTGGTCACACCAAAGCAACCGCCTGACGGCCCATCATTTCCTGTCTTGGAAGCAGCAGACTTTTTGTTTGCTGCGCCGAGGATATACCACAACGGCTCCTCATCATAATCGCACATATCGAGTAAATACAAACGAACGGAACGAAGTATGGCTCAGTAACAGCGCGATCTGATATATCACGAACAGCGGTCTCCGAAGATCGAGGAACGCGACTTTCTTTGTGGTCCGAATCGAGATACGATTCGGATTTCCGCGTGTTTTGGGGCAGCGCGCCCTTCTCGGTGTGTGAAAATGCCTTCAATAGACGTGGCAATGGCGAGGAGTGTGGCGCCGGGGATGGGCGAAATATTAGCGAGAAGCCTGAAGCAAGCCTTTGTGCGGAGGGATCTCGTCAGCTCGGCCGAGGGAAACATATCAGATGTCAAGACGGCCTTCTCGAGTTGGGACAACTGTATGCAGGCGGTATATTGCAAGTATGGCACATGTTCCCGAGCCCCAATACCACGATGTGGAGATTGCTGACACCTACACGAAAACAGATGGCCTGTGATTGCCGTAATCGCAATAGGGGGGCTCATCATATTTTCCGTCATATGGTGTATAGCAAGATGTCTCTGCTGTGGTCTCTCATGCTGTTGCGAATGCTGTCACTGCCTGAAGTGCTGCGGAGAGTGTTGTGGGTGCTGCGACCCACCCAAGGGAGGGCGGCGACGAAAACATCTCGACGAGCCGTACCAGAACCTCCCAGATGACAAGGGCTACCAATCCCACGACCCGATGGGAGCAGATTTGCCCTGGAACCGCCCTGCGCCGCCTGCCAAATCCGAGCCGCCGCAGTACGCGAGCTTCGACGTCTCGAAGGACCCGAAGAACGAGGACGCTCTGCCTGCCATGCCCGTGTGGGGCGAGGCGGACGCCAAGAAGGTCGCTCTGGAGGAGGAGGCGGTCGAGCTGCAGCAGCTAAAGAAGCCCGACGCGGCCAACGGGCCCAACGCGCCGCTCATGAACGGCATGTCGCCGGCTGCTACTCCTGGGATGCGGACGCCGGCGCAGGGTGCGAGCCCGTACGGCGCGCCGAGCAGCATGGGGGCGTCAGATGGATACTTGGGCGGTGCTGCTACGCCCGGGTCGAATGTAAACAGCCATCTGCACACCATGCCAGGGCAGGGCGTGTATGGCCAGAATACATACGGCCAGTCGACGACTTCGTTCCAGACGGAGCAGAGCTGGGGCGTGACGGGGGCTCCAGTGGGACAAAACTACGGACAGGCACCCTCTCAGGCGGGCTACGGCCAGAACGAAGGATTTGGTGCGCGACCTGGGTACGATCAGTACGCCAACAGTGCCGTATCGACAGGCGTGAACCAGCCGTACGGCAGGACTACTCCTGCACGGTCTATGACAGGTGGCTCGAATCCTCCCATGGCTGGAGGAGCGGCATACCCAGACCGATCGCGTGGATCACCAGCTCCCTCGCACGGCCAATTTGCCGGCGACCGAGGGTTCGACTCGCGTATCACACCAGGGCGGACTTACTCCCCCGCTCCTCAGCAGCAAGGCCAGTTCTCCGGCGCGCCGGGGCGAACATACTCTCCTGCACCACAAGGTCCACCGAGGACGTTCTCTCCGGCGGCGGGCGCGCCACCGCGACACTTCTCCCCCGGGCCCGGCGGTCCCCGACCATCACCCAGTCCCCAGCGGGGCTATTCCGCAGACACGGCCCCTGGGCCGCGCGGCGCGCCGGCGCCGCGCGCGCCTCCGTACCGCCAATACGCAAACGACTCGCCGCAGCCGATGGGGGCCGGCAGCCGCCCGCCGCCACCGATGGCGAGCCGCCAGCCGCCACAGAGGCAGTACTCTGGAGACATCCCGCCGGCCCCAGGGTCGCCGAACTTTAGCAGGCCCACGCGGTCGAATACGTTCGATGCAGAGCCCAGTCCCGCCGGCGGTCAGCAGGAGCAGCCTGCTGCGTACCCGGGCTATAAGCCCTATCAACCCACGCGGTAGAGTCTATAGAGTGTGAGACTTGTTTCATGAACTTGTGCATACAGTGTGCGGTTACGAGGCGTCTTGTGGAAGCTGGCGTTTGGATTGGAGCATATTATGCATTGCAGTCTGGTATTTCGGGTGAAGAGTCTTCACTTTTGCATATCGGCCCCAAAACCTTTCTGAACGAATTCTTAGCGATACCTCAAACTTTGGTGTTAGATTTATGCCTACATTCATTCAACTGCTTACTTCGCCCTCCAATGGCCACCTAGGCACCTATAGACTCCTCCCAGATGACTTGTACGAGTGCCGAGTTGCTATGACGTGTTTCTCGCTGTATGGCCTTAAACATATCAAGTAAGCATGGTCAACCCAGACCAGAGAGAGTTCACGTAACGTCCAGTACTTGTTGTAGATCAGGTGATATTCAGCTATCTGGAGCCAAGTCCTAGCTAAACGCCAACACCCTTCCAGCGTCTTGAGCAACTTCTAACAACTTCAAGCCTAATACTTGTTCGTTTAATGTGCGCTACTTTCAGGATCTTCATTGCATCTCCCAACGCGGGCAAACGTATTGGACGCAACAGCGGCATTGATGTCACCTACGAACTCTGGATGGCTCGGATCCAGCAGACATCTCTGAACAAGTCCGAGAGGTGTCGATGCAGATTTCGAGTACCTTTTCCCCAAGGTTGATTCGGTCGACTCGGACCGTGTGTGACGGCTGGACACCCTCTGTTGGCGTTTATACCTGCGGTGGTGGCAGGCACACTTGATATCCACGACGATTCCAAGCAATTGGTTGTCCGATGGGATCTTCCAGCCGGTCTTCTGAGTAAAGATTCAGTATTGGGATTGATGATCAGGATTGTATAGTACTTCACCCCAGAGGCAAAGGACAGGAGCCAGTAATCATAACCAAGCCGAGCCAGTGAATGCCGAAGTTGAATCGCGACGCTACATATTTATATGTGGAACAGCGTACGGGAAGTGGGAAGACCCAGATTGATACGTGTGCCTGAGCAAATTAATTAACGTTCAGGATGTTTTCTTTCTGCTCCAAATATCAATTGACAACGTTTTGATATCCGATCAAAACTCACAACAGACATCCGTGGTATTTGCCATCACGATCGGTGACTTGGAACTTAAACACCTTCTCGCCCAGCGGTTTCCCTTATTCAACATTGTTGTCAAGGTTGTTCTTAAACTCGGGCTTGAGCAACCTCGGGATCGGACGCCCAGAGGGATTCTAGCGGTAATGCAAAGAGCATCTGCTTTGTCGTCGACAACTCTGGTTTCTTAGATGCGGGTAACCCACCTGGGCAGTTGAAAAGAAAATGAAGGGAGAGAAAGCAAAAGAAGAAGAAAAAAGGAGCAAAAAAACAAACATACTTCTGTGACGGCTCTAGGAGCCAGCAACCAGTTTGACTGGTTGGAAGATTCCAGGGAAAGAAAGTGCAGTGAGCTGCGGAGCACCGCAGGAGGGCGCGACTCGGGATGCAGCAGTACCATATCAAATGCCGGTAGTATTACCTGACGAACTGCTCCGCAAGCCGGAATCGAACCCCGGCCGTCAACTACTATGACTTTGGGAGCCCGAATCCGGCGGCAGGTTAGCGCCAATGAAGGCAACCTGCAAGCGATGCCAACTCGCTCAATATGCCACTGCGCCAACTCCCCTCTGGATGGTTGCATTTCTTTGCGCACGCGAGTCCTATATGGGCAAACAGCTGCCCCCTCGCCCACCCACTCCATTCGTCCCCTCTCAGCCACTCAATCGGCCACCCACTAACCCAAGCTCTGGCTCGTAGACCTGTCTAGATATGCAGGAACCCACTCAACCTCAAATGTCATCTATTTTCTCGCTCATCCGTTCACTACCATCCTGTCTCACCCATCAACACTGCCAATCTCTCACCGTCAATTTGACAAAATTACATCAGGCGCAGAATGTTTCCAATGTCCACAACCCTTGGGCTTTGAAGCTGTCAAAACACCAAAAGACATCAGCTTAAGCCTATGCACCAGACGTCTCTTCCAAGGTTGCATGCCTGTATCTATCACTACAAGTGTAATCAAAAGCTTCAAATTTCAATGCATCGTTTTCAACATTTGCTTAAGACAACTCGTTTCTAGGAAGTCGATAAATGTCAGCTTGATGGAGTATGGCGGTGCTGGTGTATAATGAGGTGTCGGACAAAGGCGAGCATATAAAATCTCTAGACACACCTGCGTCTCTCAGGATTTTCACGGTCAAAAATTGAAACGGACGTGGATATAATATACGTCAACACAGGTCGACTCGTTCATCTGTGATTGCATGCCTTGGAAAACCTGTTGATGCTATTTGTCCACTCCGCTTCCTTACTTTGGCGGTACTGGTAGCACGTCGGCGGTAGTCTTCATTTGAAAGGGAGACTAAGCAAGGGGTTGCGTTCTACGGTCTCCCGGTTTGATATGTAGCATTCAGTCAATGGGTGGAGTTGTCCTCGGGATTGAACAAAAAGACGTTCTCGCAAGCCTTGGGGAGCGAAACATGGAAGGCGGCTCAAGGGCAGAGGTTGACAGGTGGGAAATCTTTCGTGATTAGTCATCAGCACAGCCAATCAGCACGCGTCTTCCGACGACATCTCGTCCTGAGTCTCAAGGCTCCCCGAGTGTGAGGTCCTTGGCAGTGCGCTCTACGACCACGAAGCTCGCTGACAGTCTGACGACCATGGCACAGGTCGGAAGCCTGTGAGCGCGTTCATCTCTGACTTCTCATGGGTGTGTAGACGATTTAGACTACAGGGTACCTGCGAGGCTCCCAACTGAGTAGACCCGTTTAGTCTTTTATGTCCAACTGTCCCACTGGCAGGGAGGTCATGTCACAATAAGCAGGCCTTTGGAAACAGCCAAGTCCCCTCTTCAATGAATTTCGTTGGTCATGCCTCTCCCTCTCTCTACTCGTCGAGGTCCATCATCTCCTCCTCCTCTCCCTCCCCTCCCATCTCCACATCCTCACCCTGCCCCAGGGTGGTCTGGGCGAGGCGCTCGCCCACCTGGCGTACCTCTTCGTCCTCGTCCTCCTCCTCGTCCTCGTCCTCGTCCTCGTCCTCCTCCGCGAAGCCCCCGGCCAGCTCGAAGAACTCGACGTCCAGGAGCCCCCACCTGGTTTGGCCGGTGGCGGCCTGGAAGTTGTCGATGGAGTGCGCGAGCACCCCATGCTCCTCGACCTAGAAACAGAGAATTCCACGTCAGTATTTCAACAACATATCGACTGCGCTAGTCACGGTCACTGAAGAGACCAGGGGGGGAGAGTTACTCACGCTGAAGGGGTCCTGGGGGCTCTCGTGCCATCGGCCGCGCGCCATGTACAGCCCGTAGAAGAGCTCGGTGAAGGTCGCCGGGCTCAGCGCCGGGCCCCAAGCCAAACGAGGCTGCACGGCTTCCTCGAGGAAGTCGAGGGTCTCCTGGCCGGCCGCCAGGCTGGCGCCGACCCGGGCCGCAGCCTCGTCGAACATCTGGCTCAGGGCCAGGGACACCTCGGCGCGCGCGCTGCCCTTGGTCCAGGCGGCGAGGTGGGGGCAGTCGCCGTGGCCGCGCAAGGCCGCAACGATCTGAATATTCTCTGTCAGCCTTGGTGCTTTGTTTGGGTGCGGACAATCGTATCAGAATACCAGGTCCCAGAATCCGACCAAGATCAAAGGCGTGCAAGATGGTGCAACAATTGGCGCCAGCTGGGCTTGGGGAGGGGAAGGGGATGTTGACACTTACGCGCTGGTCTCGGCGTTGGTGGGTGGCACTGATATTGGTAAGCTTGGTTCCCTCAGGCCATCGGAAACCAGCTCTCGGCAAATGGCCGAGGAGATCGTGGCTGTACGTACGCATGAAGAAGAAGAAGAAGAAGATGATGATGATGATGATGGTGGTGGTGGTGGTGGCAGCGGAGGAGGATGTGACGGTGGTGATCTCGCTGCTGTGACTGCTGCTGCTGCTGTCGAGGAAAGCGACGGAAGGGAAACACACAGACGGTACAGATGAAAGTCTGCGCCTAAATACTCGTAGTTGGTGAATGCCTCAGAGAAATACGGCGCCAGGTAAGTCACTGCAAGGCTCACTGGTCAGAGACCCGTTTATCCACGGTACTAATCTGCATAACACTGGGATCGAATAAACACAATGTGATATAGTGCTAGGTAATTGATCTATTTGAATGCAACGCCCACGGACCAGATACCCGTTCACTGACGGTAACAATCCCTACAACGATCAAATTGAATAGAAACAATGCATTTTTATCATTCTCCGGAGTTATAATGTGTCTATTGTGGACTATCCTGAGCCAGCACTGTACTGAAATATAGAATGAGGCGGCTTCTGTCGCAAGCGGCATTGTCGTATCAACAAATAGGAAGATGCGAAGATGCAAGATGAAAATTGAGCTCGTTGGTGTCCACAGAAGATAGAACGGCAATCTCTAGTGTCAGTGCTTGTACAGTCTTGACACCTGGTACTTTCTTCCTAGCGCGTTTCTCGAAATATCTCAAGTATCTCTTTGAATGTTCACCAGTTCACTTTCAATTAAGTTGATGAGTTACAATCGCAGAGTTTTTCTCCTCCAGACACAAGCCGCGGCGAAGCTGGTCAGCAAATCAGATTTCCTTTATTCCAACACCATGGATCTTCTTGTTGGTCCATCATGACCTCAGACACCCGCCTAGTCGCCAAACTACCTACTGAGCATACGTCCAGACTTCAAACATACGCTGATCCCTCCAGATACATAGATATTGAGGTGGTTGCGTCCGCAACATCGAGCTCCATTCGAATGTCCCGTTGCAGTGCATCGAGAAACAATCCAACATTGAACGCACCCGCAAATCCTTGACCTAAGATCCGGCTTCTCTCAAGTGCTTCTCTGAGAAATTGACAGCTGATGTAAAATTCCTGAATTCTGTTGTGCTGCGGCGTATTTCGTCTCTTGAAGCTCTTCCTCGTCGTTGCTCATGTTACTCTCCAAACCTTCTCGTTGGTACCTTGAAAGCGGTGCCTCGCTGGATCCACACCGTCGCCGCCGCCAACTCCTTCTTGAAATACTGAACTTTATCGTCTGGCGCAAAGAGAGCCTTTTTCATGGTCACGCCGTCCTTCTTCAACGTCCTCTTGGACAAAGAAGGCGCATGGTGATGACGCGGCGTGCATGATGGATTCTCGGCGGCGTGTGTACGTGCTTGATGGCCGATTTCGTCCTTGTTGTTGGCAGGCAACTGGCCGTAAATCACGTAACTGAGGGCCATGTGCCGGGCCCTCTCAACGGTCCCCAGGCACAAGTCCTCTATCGAATCTCTGGTAGATGGTACCTGGAGGTCGCGTTGCTCTCGGCGCCGATGAAGCTCCACGCAGCCCGGACAGAAGTAGTCGTGACGGACGCTCAGGCGGTCGATTATGCGGCAACGGTGGGTGCCGTAACTGCCACAGAAACTGAGACGAAGTGTTTCGGCCTTGTGTTGGCACCCAACGAAGCAGACAGTCTTTTGCAGACACATGGTGAAGAGGAGGTAGGTATCTCCAGAGGAAATGGTATCGAGGATGCGTTTTGAAGATGAGCCTTCGGGCCGACGCGGGAGGGCGAGGAGAGAAGCGGGGTGTTAGACAACGTAAAGACGCTGGAGATGCCTTAATTATGATACCGGTAGAAATTTCACAAAGATCTGGAGACGGCGTTTGCCTGCGAGCGATATTCGTCAGCTAGCCACCTTGGCGAATGGAGCTCTTGGAGACGGCTGGGTACCTGTCTATAGGTGAAATACCAACTCGAGGCGTGTGAACTCTCCTCTTGGGAATACAATCTTGTGAGAGTCTCTCCCTTTTTCTTGGCCGGTCGGAATGAAGTTCGTGTTCGAAGTTGGGAAGGTGGTCGTCGAGAGTGATGGGAGGAAAAGAAGGAAGTGGAAACTTGGGAAAACGGCTCGGAGGTGAAGATGGTGTCGCGTGAAGGTTGCCGCATCAACCACGATTTTCGATAATTCACCATTCCCGTATGTTACCGAAAGATTGAAAAGTCGGGTCGCCGTTTCCAGGAACATATTTGTACGATGCCCAGCATTTAGTAAAATGAGATGGTTCGTAAAGTGGCATCCAGCTTGGGAGCCATCGACGGCCGCGAAGAATTGCATAACCCTTTTGCCCAGCGAAGTTTGAGAAGATTCCAAACACATCAGAGCAAGATAGTCTGTCTGGTCTCAAAAACTCAAAGAAGGGTACAAAGTTGTGAGGTCTCTGCTGTTATACAGGTAGTGATACTGTTGGTGGCGTCTCGGCTTTCAGTAAAGACTGTACTCGAACAACAACTTCTTCCATGTGGGCCATAAACCCTCAGCGACCTGAGACTCGTTGGTCATTAGCATCTACATAGGTACACTACTGTCTCGTGATCCCTAGCTAAATCATAGATCTCGCATCAAGTGTCCGAAGGGGTCGTCTGACAGACCACGACTCCTTCATCCGTGTCCTCACATAGCTTCCTCACTCCAGCCGTCCCAATAATGGCTTCAGGGGAAACGAATCTCCATGCGAACAGCTCAACAGCGGACATTGTATCTGTCCTGCACTGTCTGAGGCGCCAAATCCTTGCGGAAATAATGAACTTCCACGCCTGGAAGGAAACGGACGTGCTTCATCAAGTGGCGTTCATTCTGTTTTTTCTTGACAGAGGATGGCCTAAGGATTGCTAGGTTATCGGTGTTGAGGGCGAGGCCGTCGGGGGTTTGCGAGTTTGAGCGTGCCTCAAGTGACGGGCGGGGAGCTGACTTGCTCAATGCAGATATGTGACCTCTCTTCAACGGCCGAGCGTTTGCTGATGCAGCTTGCAGAGGAACAGATGATGTCTCGTCGTATGAATGTTTAGGAGTCCGAGTCGAATCTTGATCGTTAATTTCGGTAGTTGGTGACCTTCTGGGCTCGGCGGGGGAGGGCCTTAATCTGCACCCAGACGTCGGTGTCTGTACATCTGATGAGAGGCATGCTGGATCTTTAAAAGACGTGAGGACTGCAGATCGCTTCTCGAGTTGCCGAGTGACAGGCTGATGAGCCTTTGATGCTGCGGAATGGCTCTCAACCTTCGCTGGAATCGCGGTCTTCTTGACTCTGACCGTAGCTGGCTTACTTTCGCCCTTCACAGCATATGAGTCCATCTCAAGCCTTGTGTCGATGGGGTTTTCCTTCTGCACATTGATGCTGGCGGACTTCTCCTCAAATTTGCCAGCCAAGGACTGCTTCCCAGGCTTGGGCACGCCTGGTGTAGTCTCGGCTCTTAATATAGATGGCCTGTTCTCTGCCGTTGTCGACACCGTCTGCGTTCTGTCTTCCTTGACATCAATCGACTTGCTATCAAGAATCGTACCACGTGGCTTGGTGTTGCAGTCGGCAGACGCTGTCGCGTTCGGAACGGTCGCTCGCTTCCCCTCCTCCTCCGGATTCAAAGCATACATCCTCGCAAGAATGCCCTCGAGAATATTCATCATCCAAATTTGGATGCAGACGAGGATTCGCTCCCAGGCCGGAAAATGTTCTGCTGATGTGCTGTTTGGACGATCACAATGTAGGAAAAGGGTACGTCTCTTGGAAAGGTCGTACACCATGGCTCGTGATCCTGATAGAGATAATCTTTCTGCAGACGGAGCGATTCGTGATACTCCCTGCAAAGGGCATTCTGGCTGACATATATGATATAAGTTATATGAACTACATCGTACCGAAGGTCCATTGGGCTTCAAGTAGGACCGCTGGGCAATAGGAGACCCGTGAGGAACCTAGTAAAAGCCTCCGGCTCCGACCCCGGCCCAGCCCCGGCTCCGGTGAAACTGCTCTGTACATAGAGGCACTCCCATTGTGAATCTAGCTGTAGAATCTTATATTGGCATCAATCTTATTTCTCAACCAGCTATATCTTCAATTGCTACAGTGCCCTTTAAAGGTGTCTTGGTATATATATCTCGTATCAGTCCTATTAAAGATGATTTCAGCTAAGACCGGGCTGCGAAATATGGAGGCAGACCCGTCCGCAGATGATTAAGGTTTGAGTTGTATGAAAACAGCCGGTGAAAGTGGCAATTGTCTGGCAACATATCTCGATGGATTTTGTCCAGTCGATGGAGGGTTTAAATCTGTTGCAAAAAGTATTCCGAGGATTTGCCCAAGTCAAGTGTCCGGTGATGAGAGGCACATGCGATGAAAAGGTCGCCCAAGGGTCGTATTTGAGGCGGTGAGATCGATACCATCAAGGTTGACAGCACAAGGACTAGGGGGCAATTTAGAGCACGGCGCGTATGGAGTCATCCAACGATCGGAGACGTTTGCTAGCAGCGTGTTGCTTTCACGAGACGAAAGCACAGCAATCCACGATTGAGAGGCCTTCTGTCTCCGTGGACGCTTAGGTCTTTGAAGAGTACGAAGTGCTCTCATTGCTGCTGATGCGCGGTGTTTGAGACAGAACGGGCGTCTTGATCCTGCTGAACATTCGCACATTTGATCGAAGCACAATCGTCGGTGGGACCGCAGTCTCGCAATGGAAATAGATATGAGGCTCAATGGCTATGGTGAAGAAGAAGTCTAGAGCTGGAAGCTAAGAGGCCAGTGTGACGAGTCTTATGGTCCCAGCCGTGCTTAAAACCGGCTAGCCTGGCAGGAACTGGCAACAGTGACACTCTGGTTTATTGCTATTCTCGATCGTTATCTTGCAACTTGGCGGGCATGGTGTCTATTTATCAAGGAGCACATTCGTGCTATTCAATGTTCTGACGCTCTGCTGGCAGCTCGGGCGAGCTTTCAGGTAGCGGTTTCAGGGGACCCTCTTTTCGTTGCTATTTAAGTCTTCGACATTGGATGTCGATGATGATTCATCCAAGGTGATAGAAGGAATTACCTAGGTAAATATGTCACATGGGTGCTTGTCACTAATTTAGGAGAGTGATAAAGAGACGCGCGACTAGTCACTCGGGCCTGGCAGGCTTTTAATACTGGTATCTGAGATGTAGGCTGTGAGGCCATGTTTGCAGTCTTTTGTCGCACTGACCGGTTTTACCAATGCGTTTGTACAAAGACTTCATTGACATGCTTATGATTCAGACTTGTTTCTTTTCCAGATTCAGGTCTTGGGGTTTGTGATGAGGGTGTCAATAGAGCGTTCTCTAAAACTTCGTAGGACTAGTGTTGGACGTATTCCAACATTGACACCGATTAAATAGAGTCTCAAATTATTAATATATTCTATAGCCAGGTATGATTAAGAAATCTCCAGGAAGCCATACCGGTCTATTCTTCACGGCTTCGCTGATGTTGGGTGAGGTTGGGCCCCAGTAGGACGCACAGTGGAGCGGCATCCACCCATTCTCGATCTCAACCACATCACCTCATGGGGCTCGCTCGACACCAAATCTCGCTTTTTGAAGATAACAATAAGCTGCTCTTTTTCGAAGCTTGGTTGCGCGCATGAGTGATTGGCATTTCTCCCAAAGTCCTAGATCATTTCGCATTATCCAACGGCGGACATTAAGGAATGACAACTCATTGGATGCATGAGGAAAAGACAATCCGCTTTCTATGGAGAGACAATCCAACATGCTATCTTCTAGATCGACCCGCTGCAATATAAAACACTACTATGTATCATCTGATGCGAAATGCCCGTACCAAATGCTGTCTTTCGGCGTCGCTCCCTTCTCCAACTCCTCTACGGGCACCGCGCACAACTGCGCGCTCTGCTCGGGTACAGTCCAATTCTTCATCACGTCCAGCCTCGAAGCAAACTGCATACCCATGCCCGCCTCCGCATGCCAGATCATGTGGCAATGAAAGAGCCACACCCCCGGATTGTCCGCGATGAAACGGATCAGCGTCCAGCCAAAGCCCTCGAGGGTGGTGACGTCCCGCCGCGTCGGGTTTGCGACGATGGAGTCGTCGCTCGTGTTCAGCAGTCCTCTGCCCTCGGGCTGCAGACCGAGGCTCTCGTAGCCGGGGAAGTAGCCGTGGCCTTGTGCGAGGACGAACATCTGCGTGCCGTGGAGATGAAAGGGGTGGTTGCCCTCGTCGAAGTTCTGGAGGATAATGTCGACGACCTCGACGTCTCTGGAGCTGATGACCAGCTCGTGGTCCTTGTGGAAGGCGACGTCGTTCACGCCCTCGATGTCGAAGGAGGCGTTGCCCGTCGTCAGGCCGTCCACCACGCGGTGGAGCGCCGGCGATTGGAGCTGCGGCCGGAGGCTGCTCTTGTTCAGAAAGCCTCGCTCGAGTCGCCAGTCGCCGATCTCGAGGTTGACGCGGAGGTACCACGAGTGGTGCGCGTACTCGGGTGCAGCCCGCGCCGGATGGGGTTTGTAAGTCCCGGGGGCCTGGTCTTTGCAAACGACGGTGAACTTTCCGCTGTCGGCTTCGGTCTCCGGGAGGGCTGCCGGCCCTGTTGATAGCGCGGAGGATCCTGTCGTGTTGTATCGAAGAATGGCCTCCGCCGAGGCCACGCCCTTGTCGGGAAGTACGTTCTCGGCAAAACAGTGACTGATCATGCGCGCTCGGAACCAGTACAGAGCTGATGGATCGCTCTGGTTTGTCGAGAGAATGACACTGTACCGCTGGCCAGGACCGACAAGGACGGATGAGTCTGACACTGGCTCAACAGTGACACCGTCGACCTCTGTAACCGGGAGGTCAAGGTGCTTGTCGACACTTACTTCGAACCAGGCGAAGCCACCGACGTTCATGATTCGGAGGCGGTGACGTTTGGATGGCTCGAGATCGAAGGTGGGCAACAGTGCTGATGAGGTGTCACAGTCTCTGTTCGGGTGTAAAGAGCAGTCAAGCTTGTTGGCCCCGTTGATCAGAGCCCCGTTCGGGACGGGTGACGTCTCACTTCCTGGAGAGAGGGTCTGTCTTAGCAGTCCGTCTGAGTGATCGTGATACCAGTCTTGCACCATTATCACACGATCCGTGTCGTATGCGATTGGTTGATTCGCCTTTTCTTCGTTTGATAAGACAACCAAAGGGCCCAAGAGGCCGTCCTGCCCTTGCGCAGCTTGATGTCCATGGTAGAAGTCTTGCACCGGTCAGTATCTTGTTCATTTTCGTAAGAATGGCCGCCAAGAACACTCACATGATCCAGCCTGCCCTTGCACGGCAAACTCATATCGGTATGAGTGGCCCGGTGCGATAGGGCACTGCGTCACACCAGCAGTGCCGTCCATGAAGTTTGTGCCGTTCTGGAGAAGTCCATGCCAATGGATTGCGGTAGCATTCTTGGCCTGGTTCACCACGTTCACCACGATCGTGTCTCCCTCATTGCATACTATCATCGGTCCTGGAAATTGCCCATTAATGACCACCATAGGCCGAAACACACCGTCCGGGTTTGCGTTGATATCGGAGATGGTCCAGTGATACTCTCGCACCGTCGAAGACGCATTGTGGTCCCAGCTTGGGTCGATCACATAGTCGGATGACGGTCGTCGAAACGTGCTAGATATTGCCCTGCCTTTTCGTGAGAGATACAGGCGATCTAGGAGTACGGCGATGCTGGCGATGAGGATCACACCGGCGACAGCGAAAAGTCCCAGGCGCCACCATCTTCTCCGTCGTTTTCGTAGGTCGGTCAAGTCGCCAGGTCTCTCGTCCTCGTCGCCATCCCCAGACAACAGTCGTTCTTCTTGTTCCTCGGCCACGCTGCGGTCCTTCTCCCCACCCCGCCCCCGGACTTCGAGATCGGCGCTGCCCCGATGCTCATTCGATGGTGAAGAGGACCGGAGCTGCTCGTACTGACCCATCTTCGGGAAGTTGAGGTTTCGCGCTGAGATGCTATGTCGTCGACGCTCGCGTTGTCATCTCCTCGCCGTCAGCTGTGCGATGTTAAGAGTTAGAGTTGAACCCATCGACGGTGGACCCCGCCAGCCAGGCCGAACCCCGTGGCCGCTGCGTCCCGAGCTTCTCTTCTCAGGTGGCCGTGGTCTTCTTGTTGTTGGAGCAAACTTGCAACAGGCAAGGATCTCACAGCAAAGCAGAGAAATATCCCAGACAATAAAAAACCAAAAAAAAACCAAATCAAACCCAAACACGACACGCAAACATCAGGAAGATATCGCTCTTGGCAAGCCCATATATGTAAACCCCTTGAAGCGGCGAAAAGATTCCATCCGTCCCCATGACACTGCCCTGGATGCCTTGCGCCCAGGACCCCTGCACGCGGCGATTTGCACGGGGGTTGTTTCGCGACCCTGGTTGGTGGGACCACTTTGACGTTGCATTGAGCCCCTGCAGTGCTCCACCACGATCGTCAACGCCTTCCAGAACACTTCTACTGTGGTATCTCCGTAAGCTCGTACTGTAATAAATCCCGACCCCCTGGCCCCCAAAACCCCGGCGGCCTAGTCCCGAGAGGCGACCACTACTCGTCTCCATATCATCTTCATGGTTTTTTGTCTGGTTGGAATTGCTATTTATACTGTTATTATATTTTTGTTCTGTCGAAAATCCGCCTCGCCAAGAGAAGGCTGCAGAAGCCCTTTTAATTCATCTTCAGGTCCGTCGACACGTGGTGGTGACCCGCACTCTTGTGTGAACTGGCCGAGAAACAGTGCGTGAGCCCATACGCCTGTAGGGTGATACCGATATTCAAGGTGCTTGCGTCCGGCCCTACGCAAGATGGACCCAGCTGGTGAGTTGAGGACATTCTTGCGCGAAAAACCACAGGAGGTCTCCCATTGACTGTGGGCCGTCTTCGCGTCTCCGAAGCCAGACCTGGTTCGAAGCCCTCCACCGCCCCATGTCCAGGGCCTCTCTATATATGCGAGCCTCACGGCATCTCGATCTGTCCAGTCCAGCTCGTCGCCGCCGCCGATTCTCACCCGGAACGGCCTCGAGCTGTCGCGACGCTGGGTCGCCATCTGGAACCCCCATATCTCGCTGCAGTAACAGGTAGGACGTATAACGAGGCTTTTCAGAAGCCTCAGACAGCTGGTTCCTGGTCCGCGCGACGCTGCTCCCGCAAGAAAGACCTCGATGCGGAGCATCAGGCGCTCACCGCCGCGAGTATCGAGCCGACGGTCGACATCGGCACGGAGGTGGAACTCGTTCTTGCCATAAAAGACCTCGAGGACTTCGGCGCGAGACGCTTTGCTAACCATGGCTCCCCAAGGCTGTTGCAGCTGCAGCATCTGTATGTCATATCTACGGCTTGAGCCTTTGGCCGACTCCAATATTGGCGCAACGACAGCTTGCCAGTAAATCAAGTCGCGGATTTCGCGTGGAAATACGAGCAAGGACCCCCAATGAATTCACATAATCAACGTTGCGGGTTGCCTCTGTACTCCAGCTGAAGTTTTCGCTGGCCCTGTATTTGCATGCCTCGGCCTTGCGCTTTTCTCCGGCTCTACGCCTTTTTGCGAGTCTGGTCTTGCGACACTTTGACATGTTGACGGTTGGATAGAGCCGTGAGGGGCAGACGCTGATCAAGAAAGATGGGTTGGGTGGCAGGTATTCGAGAGATGAGAAGACGGTGTCAAATGTCTTGATCTGAACTTTGAGGTCAGACAACAACGACAACAAGTGGGCAGGGTAACCGGTTCGAAGAAGGCTCACTGTATATACAGGACGTTACTTGAAAAAGTGGTGAGTCTGGAGCAAATTTGGGAGTGAAGTGTGCAGTGAAGGGGGTCGGGGGGTTTGAAGCTCGAGCTCCATTGACTCCAAGGCGGCCACACCACTCAAGTAAGTAGTGGCCTTTCCCAAGCGCTTGCAAGGCAATACTCTGATCAACGCGAGGGCACGTTTCTCTACACACGGCCCCTCCAGATGATCGGATGATTAGTCTTGAAATGGTTTGGCTGATCGATCTAAAGTTTTCACACTCTAAAAGTTCTAGTGGGGATATCACATGGCAAATCCATGGAATGCATAGATAACCACCGTGCCCCTACTCTGTCTTATGCGAACTGGCGATTACTTAGTACTGCTGCCTATTCTGTGAGGAGCTGTTCTGATCAGCCGCTTTCAATCACTTTGGAGCAATGCTCAAGAAGGGCTGCAAGGGCTTCAACGTGTTTGAGATTCATATTCGCCAAAGGGAATCTGTTGAATGTCATAGATTTGCAGAAGCATGCTGACAGTACCTAGGGTACTTCTGCGAAATCATGCGCAAGGTCGGCGTTGCTATGTGCTCATTCATTCTGCACAAGCGATGGTGCCGCTGGCCCGAAACGCAGAACCTTTTCGAAACATTCTATATCATGTAAACGCGATCCCAGTTCTGCTAGGGGCACATTTCTGTCATATTGACAATGACCCCATTCAGTTGATACTACGGAGGGTATGGCTGGTTGCCATCAGCTGCTTACTGAACGATCCAGGCAACCGCACAAGTGAATGGAGAACTCGCAGCCAGCCATAAGTGGCAGAATGTCTGAGAAATTCGCTACAATAGAAACAAGTACCTAGGAACGTATAGGTAGTTCACGCAATCCACTGAGCTCGAACAACACCTTGGTAGGCCGGAAATAATAAGAGAAACAATAGTGCATCACAATTCGGCAGAGAAATAAGAGCGAAGAAAATTATAGACAGGATTCCTCTCAAGCCTATTTTATTCGGGGACCAGAAGTCTCACCCGGGCATATTTCAGAACCCAAACGAAGACTGATCATCAGCAACAACGAATTGCCTGGCCACCCTGGGCATACCACCCGTTTCCCCTTCTCAATTGACAACCTTCCGACTTACCTTCGACTATCAAGATGCAGCAGACAAGTGCCCTGAAAGCAGAGTATGCCTTGGTTGAGGATTACGATGACGCCCTCACCAGGTGAGACCTCCGTTCTCATGCATCGACTATCCTCCCCCATGCGGACGAGTGCGTCTCAAGAGACAGTCGGCTGATAGTTGAGTTCGGTAGCAGCTCGGTCAAGACGATCGTGGTCGAAGTCCAGGGCGCCACTTTCGAGGTCGATGCGGCCCTGATCACCAGAGACTCCAAGTTCTTCGCAGATATGGTCAACCCGATGCACAAGAACATGCAGGCCGTCTCCCTCCAGGATGCCCATCCATGGTACTTCGACCTCTATGTCCAGGTCATACACCTGCACGCATCCAACCCTCGATTCAAGTTGGCCCTGAATCTGTCGTCCGAGCTCGGTGGTCAGGACAGGAGGCGGTTCCGAACGACGCATCTCCTCCGGCTCTGGCACCTGTGTTGCCGCCCGCCTCCGGAATCCCGTCATGTGCGGCGTCGTTGCAGCAGCCATCACACGACACTTCAAGCGGGGCGCTTCAGTGTCGCGCAGTGGCGAAGGGCGACAGGGCCGAGGGAGCCCACGCGGATCCCGCCCTGTGTTCGTGGAGATGCAGCAATCCTGTCGAGTCTGCGAGGAGGGCCCCGTTCCGTTCGCAGACGGGTGTGTCCGCGCCCTGGCAAACTCACCGCCCGCCATCTTCGCACACTGCATCGGCTATTTGGATGGCGACTTTCAGCTGAAGGCCTTGGAGGCATACTGTATGCGATGCGGCGCAAGGTGGAGGTTCGAAAAGAGGGAAAGCTCCAGAGGGATTGAGGAGAGACATGGAGGAGAGGGGTTGAGGAGGAGAGCCCGAATTGCATGTCCTAGTGCTGTTAGCGGGGAGACAGGGGGTGAGCTTACGAGGTATTGTACAAAGACGTCTGGGCACACGCGCAAGCCGGTTTAAATACATATTTCTCCCACCAAGTGCATGCCAAGCGTGGTGGGGCCTGGTTTTGTTGCATCAAGCGCAACCTTCGCAACCCTGCGCATGAAGTTACTTGCAGCACCAACTCTCCCTTGACCTCAACCTCCTTTTTTCTCACGACCGCTCCTTTCCCCCAGCGCAAAGAAGCGTGCTTTCTTCAACGCCGTTCAACAATGGAGAACGGCGCACCGTCCAGCGAGGGCAAGGACCCATCTGGATTCCTCAGCCAGATCATTGGCAACCCGGTGACAGTCAAGCTCAACTCAGGCGTTGTCTACAAGGGTGAGTGAAAGCATCCGCCCTCACCTTGTCTGGGCGCGCCCTACCTTCCACAACCAGGCCCTTCGGCCTCTGCACCTCAACCTCATAACTGATGGTCTGTGAGCAGGCGAGCTGCAGTCTGTCGATGGCTACATGAACATCGCGCTCGAGAAGACGGATGAGTACGTCAACGGGCAGAAGAGGCGCACGTACGGTGACGCATTCGTAAGGGGAAACAATGGTAAGCCAGTTCCTCCCCAGGTCGCATCGACACTCGTCCTGACGCTGCGACCTCTCAGTCATGTACATCTCCGCCGATGCTTAGAGGAGGGTGAACGCACGCGGTGCCGGACTTCCCGGTCGCCCGGGGAACGATAGCAAAGTGTCCACGAAATGAGCGGCCGGGACGAGACCATGGCCACCATCCTTTGGCCTGCAACACATCGGCAGCTCGGACTTGAGTGCTCGTCCAGCAGATCAGGGGTGCAAGCAAGGAGATCCTCAAGCGAGCAACGCGCAGTTTTCGATGGTACAGGACGCCGGTTCACGAAAGTTTCATGGCGCATGGGATTGGCAAAGCCGACATGGCTAGGCGGGAATTGCATTTCGTCTGTCTTGAGGCGTCAAGACTTCTTCTCCATCACTCCATCGGCGCTTCGTGCCCGCTACATCCGATCGGTCCATGCGATATACGTCCTCCCGTGGCACTCCACCTCGCCCTTGGCGTTCCTCACGACATCACTCATACTCATAGCCTCCTTGAACACGCCCTGTGCGTTCTCCTTGTCTTTCCCTTCGAGCACCGCAACGTGGCTCAGCGTGTTGATCCGGTCCCAAAGCGCCTCCTCGCTCAGCCAGTGTGTCCACTCCACGCTGTCTTGCCCCAGAGGCACGGAGAACCGGGGCAGGTTGCCCGCCATCGTGTCACGGATGATCTGAATCGGGTTCGTCTTCATCTGCCTGTCGAAGACTTCTTGCCATTCCATGTCGCGGAAGCGTTTGTTGCCGTCCTTGACTGCTAGGCTGTGTACCCAATCGTTGAGATGCTGCGCCCATTTTGTCGATGCTTCCCACGATTTTGGCTTGTTGTCTGTTTCCTCAGATCAGTAATCCAATACAGGAGCATATACTCAATTTGGGCAACCCTATGCCCGGACGGCCTCACAATCGTCAATGTTCCAAATCATCCCGAATACGCCACCAGGTTTCAGAACCTGGTGTATCTGCTCCAGCGCCCGGTCCGTAGCAAACCTGCCGTTCACAAATGTAATCAGCATCGAAACCCGCACTCCCTTGCCCTCTGCCTGCCATTCCCCAGCCCCCTCTAACGCCTCGTGCTCGTCCACACACCCCCCCCCGGCCCACTACTCACCAATGAAACGCCTGCGCCGCGACCACCCCATCCCCCCACTCGTCGGCCCCGACCGCCCTCCCCAGGTCCTCCGCCGCGCCCGCCCTGACGACGACGCCCCGCAGGCCCTTGCCCTCCAGCCGCCTCCGCATGTCCGCGTGCGGCTCCGTCGCCAGGATCTCGAACCCCTCGTGCCGCGCACCCGCCGCCGCCGCCAGCGCCTCGGTGAACTTGCCCGTGCCGGCCGCGACCTCGACGATGCGCGCGTGCGCCCGGTCCGCCAGGCGCATGTGCTCGAGGAGCCGCTGCACGGCCTCGGGCGGGTACGCCGGCCGGTGGGCCTCGTAGGCGCCTGCGTTCCGGAAGCCGGCCGAGGCCGCCGGGGCGAGGGACATGTTGTGTTGTCTCTGTGCGGCTCCGCGTGGGAGGGTGGTGGCGAGGCTTTGGGTTAGTACGGGATAATAAGGAAAGGAAAGAGGGGACGAAAGTACACGAGCGGTGTGATGATATTCCAGCGATGATCTCGGCTAGCATTTGGGTTATCGACTGGTGCATCTACGTGCCGTCGTTCGGTGGGCGTTGGCCGAATTTGAAGCCGAGACCGAACGAACGCTGTGGCGGTACTGCTGTTCGCTGGGAATGCTAGGCAGTGCAGGGGTGGCAGGGGATGACAGTAGGGTGGCATCAGTGGGTCGGTCAATGTTCTTATATACTTACATTGGGGGGATAAAAATACCAAACTCGCAAATGTTACCATACAAAACCTGATGGAGACTGCGGTAATTGTAGGTATATTCAAGCGTGGTGAATTCATATAGAGTTCTAAGACACAAATTCACCAAAGATTCTATATTAAAATAAGGGGTAAATTTACTATAGCTATAGTAAATTTACTATATATTTGCATAAGGAAATTTATAAATAATTTAATAGTAAATTTACTAGAGATTTATTATAAGGTTTTGTGTATTTGGTCTAATCTAGTCCGCGGCGGTTTAGAGGGCTAAGCCTATAAGAAACCGATTTCTATATTAAGACTAGCAGGCATTTACGTTAGTAAATGCTAGCCTACAAAAACCGCGTTACACGCTAGATAAATTTATTTCTTTTCTTTTAATTAACAACTCTTTTAACCGCTTTACTAACTTTATATATTATAAAGTTTAAAGCAAAATAAAGGGCTAGTTATTATAAATATATAAAAATAATTATTTTTAT